>JAQPPZ010000030.1:10600000-10890637 GCA_028583015.1 Wollemia nobilis
CATCAAAATAAATTTGGAAATTTGTGGAGTTGTCTAGACCATTTTATGACTGTTTTAGTGTATTTTTTCCCTATTTTTGGCTTAAAAAATAGAGTAATCATAAAACCAACATAAATTTTTTGTGATAGCTCCAATTTGCATGGTTCTTGATCTGTTGGATGCAGAATCAAAAAGTATATTTTTAGTTTTTTTTGTTTTTAATTTTTTTTTTTGAAAAATTAGGGCTTGGTCTTAGATCTAGGATCTTATGTTGACTACCCAAACAAAAATGAAACACACAAATAAGACAATATGATTATCTCTTTTAAGGATTTATATGTATATGAAAATCTCTTTTAAATCTTAGAAACACATAATCAAATAATCAAAGAAGCACACAAGCAAACAATGTTATTATCTCCTTTAAGTTTTAGGTGTGAATGCCTAAGTTGTTTGGTGTGTTTAGATTTGTTTTTTCTCTTGATGTATTGTTTGTGTTTTGGTATTAGAATGAGGTAACTAACCCAAAGTGGTGACTATGAAAATTAGTGTCAAACATGTCTCAAAAGAGTCTAGGGTACACTTCTTAAAACCCACAATAAGTGGAGGGTTTGCCTAGCTCTTCCACTCTAAATCGACAAGTGATTCTAATAGTGGGAGATAGTTTGAACACCAATGACCTATTCAATCTTGAGAGAGTGCCATATCCTATCTAAGGTATCTAGGGGCAAGCCATTGGAAGGAGGTGAAATCCAACATCATTGGTCTGAATTGGGGGTTGATGATGAAATCCAACCTTACCAATGTTATCGTGATACGTGCAAGTGTGTGTGGTTTATTTTAAGCTTAAAAGAAAGTAAAAAATGAAGCACTAAATGATCCTTCACTAAATGCAAGAAAGGAAATTTTACTTTTATAAAGCTAGATAAAAGGTAACCTAGGAGATGCAACTCCTAAATGATAACCTACTCATTGGGTAGGCTACAAGCACGCAAACCACACAAGGACATCATAACTTAATTTATAAATTGATTTTTCTTATCTTTGTGTTATTTTTGAATTTATGGGAAAAGGAAACTATATTTCTACCTTTATATCAAACAAAGCATGCAAAAAAAATCAAGATTTAGCAATTTTGACTATGTAACAGAAAACCAAAAGTTTAGGTACTTACCTTATCACATAGGGAACCTACTGTTTCTGGCATCTTAGTAGAAAAGGCTCTATTTTGTGGCCATACCAGGGTGGGATTTCTACTATTTATATGGCCATACCAGTGTGGGATGGTCATGTGGTCATCCCAGGGTGAGCTAAGGAGTAGTCTAGAGACCGTTTCAGGCCAGGATAGGCAGTACCTACAATAGAAAACAAGAAAAATATGAGGTTAAACCTTCAAAAAAGCAATAGGAATAGGGTCCCACTATTATTAAAACTAAATTAGGGAAAAATAGTGTACCTAATGATGATGAAAAATATATGTATTTATCTCCTACTGCTTAAGATCATCAAACGAAAACATGCAAGTAAAATGGAAGAGATTCCAAATAACAAGAAATGAAGCAAAATAGAGTTGATTTCTTATTAATATCAAATCCAAGGTTACATATATTTCCCATTGAGGGCTCACATATGATACAATTTTTACAAATTAGGTTCCCAAGGATCGAAATCCTTCAAGTAACTCGGGTGCACATCCAACGTATTTCCTCATACCCACAATTAAGGTGGGTGAACCTATGATGTAGTTGCTTGTATCTTTGATCTTGAGGTATTTTGATACTTCCTTATGAACTGTAGAAACCTGCACCTAAACACAAGGAAACCAAAAATGTCAAATAGCAAGTGTGTATGATGAAAAACATGCAATCCCCATAGGCATCAAAAGACTAGTAACGAGAATATGCATGTATATTATACCAAATCAACTCTGAATAACTTGAAATTTTAGATGGATGTAAAATAAAAGTTTTTGGGAAGATATAACTAAAAAAGAACTGAAATTGTGTCTGATGGCATGTCACATTTGCAGTGTCGGTGTTCAACCAACAAAACCCAAAGCAAGTAATTTCTGAACCAAAACACATCCAAATAGAATGAAACTTGGAAAGTATGCATCAAAAATTATTTGAAGATAACCCATATGGTAATATTTTTAAAATAAATAACATTTTTAGGTGCTTCTTTAGATGAACTCCGTAGACCTGCATAAGACCCTACAAAAAATTAAAAATACAATATCTCACTCAATATAGATCCAAAATGCATGAAATTTGGACAGTAGATAAATAATATGATAATATAGAATCTAACTAAAAAATAATAGTAGAGAAATAATGCATATATAATCTACCATCCTGGGGTGGGATGGTTGGTACTATCACAAAATGGGGATCATCCTAGGGTGGGATGACCACCATTTTTGCATTTATTTTATCACCAATTCTTCTGTGAATTGGTTAGGAACCTCCTAAATAGTGTTTTCATAAAATTTGGTGGTAAAACTCACACATATGTTTTGGTTTTGGAATCAAATTGCACCTCCTAGTTCACTCACAAACATCCTTCGCTAGGTAGATATTTTGAGGGAAAATGGCACAAAAGGGAGAGGGGAAATCCTGGAAAAACTTTGTTGCTATGTCTTAAAATTACTCTCCATATCTTGTGTGGAAAACTAATCCACTTTATAGCCAAAGGAGGCCTTTGGGAAAAAATGCATGCGATGGCATGTAGGGCAAGAGGCACCAAATGGCCGCCAGGGTGGCATGCATTGGAGGGGGAAGAGAATCTCCCTATTTGGCCTCTTACATGTAGCATGTCATAAGGATGTTGTGTTCTCTAACTTGCATGGTCAAATAGGTAGGGCAAATGGCAATTTTTGGGTGCCATTTATCTAGATTTGACTTTTTGGGAGTCAAAACTTGTGGTCATCCCACCCCAAGATGACTAGTTTGTGACCATTCTGGGGTAGGATGACCACAAAATATGACCATCCTAAGGTAGGATGGTCATGCCTATGTGGCCCAAAAGCTATAAAAAGTGGGATAATTCCTCCCAAGAGTGGTTAGGAACACTAGTATACCTCTAAGGGTTGCCTAAGGGGGCCATATGGTGTAAATTAACCCATGCTTCTGATTGCCTAATCGTATTGACCACATTTTAGTGTCTACAGTTGCAAACCAACTTTAAAAACCATTGTGTGTGTAGATCATGAATTTATTTACCATGATTTTATGCATGGTCAGACTTAACTAATTTATAATACAAGCCACCAAAAGCTAGCTCATCCATAAGTGAATATTGGTTTGTACAAAATAAGGTCGCTAATATGACATACATGTCACCACACATAAGACTACCCCATTTATAGGTGGGTTTAATTCAACCCATTGTTGTAATGGGGATCACCCCACAAATTTTAAATAATTGAGGATTCCAAGGATTCAAGCTCATTACCCCATTATTTTATTTTGATTTTATTTAGTAAGGGTTCTTGCTCATTTTTTGAACAAGGGTATTTATTTGCTTTCATGGTAAAAGCCACTTTTTTTTTTTTCTCTTTTGCTTTTGCTTTTTATTTTTTTCTCTCTACCAGGATACTTGCTTGCTTTTATGGAAGAGCAAGAGATTTATTCAGGTAGGGGGATCTTGTCCTTTTGTCAATTATTAGCATTCTAGACCATGCGTATGATAGCATAGCAAGGGAAACCTTTCACTTAAGTAGATAAGACTATTATGTAACATCATCTTTCCTAGTGCAACAATCATTTTTAAGATGTGGAAGTATGTTTTGGTTCCAAAAGTGGTAAAATTGATTTCCAAAACTTAAAATTATCTTTATGAAAAATAGTGGTTTTGGTTCAAGAGATATTTTTAATCAAATATCGAGAATCAATATTTTATTAAAATGTGAATCCTGTTAGTGGTCCAAGTAAGCCTTGAATTACTGGAAAGAAAACCAAGATTGACTATGAATCTTGACATCATCGGTCTAATATTTAAATGATATAATAACTAGATGTGACTATATACCATATGTAGTTGGACCAAAACTCATTAAGGTTGTAGGATAAATTCAGCTATATGAAAGATGATTTAAATGAAATTATTATGATTATAAACTGACCTACATGCAATAAATGTTGTATGTACAAAATATATGATGACTATGTACAATGGTGAAACATGATGTTATGCTTAATATATTTAAATGTGCATTATTATCATTGGTTCCTTAAGATATTTTCCATCTAAGGTAGCCAAACAATATGAACCTGATCCAAATTTAGTAGTTATGATAAATGGACCTAACCAATTTGGTTGAAATTTTTCTTTAAGATCTATTCGAGCATTGGTGTTTTTCTTATTTTTTTAAAGAACTAGATCACCAACCTCAAAAGATCTAGTATAGAATTTCTTTGAGTATGATATTATAAGTTTATCTTTATAAGCATGAATATGCTCTAAGGCATTATAGACACCTAAAAGTCACACATTGCTATACCTGCATACTTGTAGATCCTTTCTGACACTTATAGGTTTACATAGAAAATCCTAGATACCCCTAGGCTATTGTAGACCAACGTAGACTATTGTAGATCCTGCTATACATACTTATATTGCTTTAGTCATGCATATATGGCCGTAGTCATGCGTAGATCACTGTATATTATCATAGCATTGCGTAGACTTCCACACACCACTTTGCTAGTTTTTAAGTCCAAAACCCTAATAAGTTAGTAGAATCACATCACAAACATTTACCATGCATTGGTATACCTTCCACCAGCTTCCCAAGGCAATAAAAGACTCTTTTATACTCAATTGAGGCCCCCACAGACTATTAACTAGCAAAAGTATTAATTGAGTCAATTTTTAAATCTAATTTTAAAGTGACTTCACTTAAGTTCACTTTTAGGGCTAAAAATGTTAATTAGATCCTTAATCCCTAATTACTATCTTCCACAAGTGTGTGCACTAGATTAGTTAGGATATTTCTTAGGTATCCCTAACCTAACCCCATATCTAACCTAGAGTTGACAATCCTGGTTAACCCTAATCTTTCCTCACACATGTGTGAGGATGAGATATTTCCTCAAGGGAATGTGAGCAAGTCACCTCACAAACCTTAACTTAACCTTCATGGGATCTCACCCTAGGGCTTAGTTCTCATAAATAACCCCCTTACACCTTGGGTTTTATTATAAATAGTGGGTCCAAACCCTCATTTATCTCTCTCCACTTATATACAAAGTATGAAAACTCTGCAAAAATACATATAGAAGCACATAAAAAACAATTTGAACCTATACATCAACAATACAACACCTAAGGAGCCTATCCACTGAAGGATCTCTATAAAATCACACTCATAGTCCAATTCACCCCTCGCCTCGCAAATCCAGCACCAATTCACCCCTCAAGGGGCTAATTTGATTTACAAGACCCAAATCGACCCAAATCTTGGAGGTAAGCTTCATTTGGTATTTTATATGGTTTTGCATCATTTATTTTAATTTTTAACATGTTTTATCAATCGATTTGTCTTTATCACAAAGGGTCCTGACTTAGGCAAACCCCCAAACCTACTAATAGTCTTTTGCAAGCCTAGCATAGGAGCAAGGATGGAAACAACAACAAAATACAAACCCATAGTGGCACATGCTATAAACAAAGCCCATATACACTAAGGAATGTGAAAAGAAGGCATCAAATCTATTGTAACATTTGTGAAAAGAAATGAAAAAAGGAAATTCCCCCCATTTGTAACTTATGCAATCTTATCATGAATAAAATTTATTTTCCTATATAGCATGTGTTTTTAATGTATTATTAGATAAAATTTCATCTTTTGGCTATTTTATTCTGGCACACCCAATGGGACCCCCACAATGGATGGTATTAGATTAAATATTCGATGAATATGATATTATACTTTGTTTTTGTGTTTTACAGGTGCTAGATATGATTGATACAGAGACCTCCAAAGCCTTGGAAACCACCTCAGGCCTTTGAAACAAATATCTAAAGTCTCCAAACTTGATTCAGCCCCTGCCCCATGAATCAGATCCCAATTCACCCCCTAGGTGGCTAATTGCACTTCCAAACCTCAAATATCCTAAACCTAAGTTTTACAGAAGTCTCTGAAGCCCTTGAAACCCTTTTAGACCTTCAGATTATAGATCTAAGGCCTCTAAAACCAATTCACTCCTACCCTACAAATTCAGCTCAAGACTATCAAAAACCCTAAATCTGATATGCAAAGAGGTCTCTACAGCCCCTAGAACCCCTCCAAACCTTTAGAAATCATATTGGAATCCTCCAAACTTGATTCACCCCCAACCCCATGAATCAGATCTCAATTTACCCCCTGAGTGGTGAATTCAACTTGGTAGCCTCAAAAGACCCCAAAATTATAGGGGTGAGCAGCAGAGGGGTCAACCAGACTACCTACAACATCAAAGTCCAGTTATTCTTATTTATATGCTTTGTTTTCTAATTTTTTGTATGTGTAAGATGTTTACTAGTCAAGGCATAATAGCTAGTAACAAATTTTCCCCTTCTTCGCATCTCCATTTAGTTTAAATGTTGATGTAATTACAAAACCTATCAAATTTCTAGCAACTTTAAATTTCAAAATTTCATGTAAATTTTAATTTTCCTTTTCTAATTTGCATGTATAAACTTCTTGTGATTGCTTGTCTATACTTGTATAAATTTTCATTACAATTACCACATGTTGCCACACATATTTAGGGTCACATAAGCCCCTTCATTCACACCTATGTATTGCATGTTTCAATGCTTTGAAAAATAGAGTAAATTCTTTTCCTAAAGGTATCTAGGATTAGATTCTTTGTTCACAAAAAGCATTTCACTTTTGGAAAATGTATATAAGTCTAGCTTTCAATTTGAAAAGGCAATTAGCTAGATTTCCTATTTTACATAACATTGTTAGCAAAACAAAAACCCACACACACACACGTGGTATCTTAAACAAGTGGTGAGATTGGATTTCATCCCCAATCCATCACTCGAGACTGGTGCCAATGAAGTTTTACCCTCCACCAGCTCTCAACCCCCCTAGACACCTAGCAGCCCCATAGGAGTGGTTTTCTAGGCCTCATCACCGGAAAACCCCCCACTTTTGAGATTGGGCTTCTAGATTTCATCACCAGAAGTTACATTTAGAGTGGGATAGGATTAGATGCCTTCATCCATAAGGCTCACATAATTTATGGACACGATAACTATCATTATTTACTAAGCCCACTTGAGGGTGAAGCAAAAGAATAGGGTACACCAACTATGCCTAGCATATTGTAGATAGTACCACATCTTCTTGTAAGAGGATATAGTGAACTAACTTTAGCATAGTGGGTTCCCCCTTTTAGGATATCATTTTATTATGCCTTTCATACAGGTCACCTTTTGCACATTATGATATTGTTCTATTATGTGCATATTTGGGTGTTGCAGGAGGCTCAATACTAAAAAAAATCTTGATTTACTAGAGTATTCACTCCACTTCTTGTGATACTACCTAGGAGGTACCAACATCAAAACACATATAAATGAATAAAACCTTTTACTTTTAGCATTTAGATCTGATTCCAGTTTACCATTGTTTGCATGATCACAAATTGGTTTTAGCACAATATACCACTTCTCACTTTATTTTTCAAGCTACATGCAACACATAATTGCTTTACATTTATATTAGACACAGTTGAGTCCATACCATATAGGGTTCATCCCAAACCCCTTCACAAATCACAATTAGAACTATAGATTCTAATTCCTACATAGTACTAAACCTTCATGACACAAAACATGTTGACATGCGTATTGTCACCCACATTCAAGCATGTGAACAATCATACCTTATAGAAGAATAACCTACCACTTATTCTAGTCAGTACCCTACCACTACTTAGATCATGAAGGGGAAGGCCATACAAAAACTTGATTTACTCACAAGGTTTGATGTACAATATACACATATGATGCCTCAGGATGAGATGTCCACTTTGAGTGAAGCCCTTGCTACTTCACTTGTAGAAGATTATCCAATCCTCTCATACCCATCCTCGCCTAATCCACACACCATGTTCTACGACCACATGATTTACATAGTGCTAGAACATCCCTATCTTGTTTACACCATATATGAGGAAGTTACACCCACTTCCCCTACCTTTGTACACCCCTTTTTCTAGAGTCTATCTCAATCCCTTTTTGAGAATGACTCCTCACTCCTAAACCGCACTTGCCCCAAGGTCACATCATTCGCCCCTATCATAGGAATGATTTTTGACCCTTTATATTCCACCGTAGGTAACCAGAGGACATCCTTTCAAACTACACAACATCTTCCTCTCCATTAGGAACAAAAAACACCCCCTCAAACATCATACCCATACTCTTCTCAAGAGTCCCAACCATCATCATATCAACATCCATTTTTCACAATGTTTGAGAACTTGTCACAAGAGCCTCTCCAAACCCAAACCACCCAATGGTAGTAGCAACATCTGAAAATCTAAATTCATTCAATAGTGGACATAGGTACCACCTCCTCTTCCCAATATCCTACTTCTAAAGCTTACCCTTATTTTTACACTACATTCCCACCTGCATCTCAGGTTCCCAAAATGTACAATACCCAATCCTA
This sequence comes from Wollemia nobilis, assembly GCA_028583015.1. Lineage (NCBI taxonomy): Eukaryota > Viridiplantae > Streptophyta > Pinopsida > Araucariales > Araucariaceae > Wollemia > Wollemia nobilis. Next base: position 10,608,651 of record JAQPPZ010000030.1, read on the forward strand.
TACTCTAACCTCACCTTTATTGACCTTTAGGATACCTCCTCCTCCTCCTTTCTAAGAAACTAATGCTAATATTACTGCTACCTATGAATCAAAACCCATATCTTATACATCCATTTCCCCAGGATATTCCACATAGTTTAGTTGCACGATTGCCCATCCTTTAGAATAGAGATAGGTCCTAGATTTTGACACCTTACCTCAATCGTCCCTAGAACTATTAGCATCGATACCTCCACTCTTACCTATTAGGGCTACATTTTTCACATATCCTCCTTTATGGTCATCACCTCCTATGGCCCAACCATTATAGTAGGTTCCCACCTAGCAGGAACCCATGCCACAATAACACACATATTAATCATAGTATTACCACCCCCAAAAAACATTTATTCTACAACCTAGTATCCCAGTAGCCCCTACATCACATGCCACTCAATACCCATCACACCAAGACCATATGGAAAAATTCCCTCCACAATACAAAGAAGAATAATAACAATCTCATTATTCTTTGCACTCCCATGCTCAACTAACCCTAGCATAATCCTCCATGCCTTTAACACCTAAATTTCAACTCCTAAAAGATGAAGTCAAGATGTTAAACTTGCGTACCACAAGCTACGAGCCACAAAAACCATCCTACGATGAACTCTACAATGAGATGGTTCATCCATCTGTTCCTATCCCACCTTACCTCTACCACTTTGAGATCCTAAATTTTAATAAGTACAAAGGTAAGGAAGATCCTTGAGAGCATGTCAATAATTACTGTTAAGCTTGCTACCAGCTTCATACCTTCTCCCTTTAACTTATGGGATAAGCTTTATATTGGTACAATATACTCCTACGTCATATCCTATACATATTTGAATAGTAGGCCAACTTCTTCTTAAAGCACTTTTACATAAATATAAAAAAGAAGACTACCTACTCAGATGTCTACATCTTATGATAGGCTAATGATGAACCTATCATCGTGTTTGTGTCCAGATGGAGAGCGATCATCCATGACCTTGCCCATAGCCTCCTCACCATAGAAATAGTGACACTCTTTTCCAAGAGTTACCATAAACATATTTCTACCTTCCTACAGCTTCACCAAAGCTACACCTTTGAAGAATATTTTTCATAGGAAAATGTTATTGAATACATCAAGGTCTAATATGGTAAAATTAAACTTTAACAAAAGTCATCTTACACTACAAATCCTCACTTCAATTGCAAAAGATCAAATAAAAACTTCTCAAAGCTACCATAGACCAATCAAGTAGATGTAACCTCTCCATATTATTCGTTAGTATCACAACCTCCTCCACAATAATAATTATCTCATACTAATGTGCCTCCTCCATTCGAACCATAACAAGCTCATGGTCCACGTCCTCCATGTTGACATCATGATTGGACTCCACTTTCTAAGCCTATACCTACATTATTTCAGAGGTTTTTTGAGGTTGGTCATGTTACATTACCAAAAATTTGATCCATAGATCCAAATCAGCCCAATCCTTGTGGGCGCATTGAACATACATTTTGTGTTTACCATTGCCAGTCAGGTCATGATTTTTGCTCTTGTTGCACCTTTTTTTACTTAGTTGAGGACCTTATCGATCATGGTACTATTCAAGTTTCAAACCCCATCATACCACAAAATCAAAATTTGGGTAATTATCATAACACATTACCTGAACACAGGGGGACTAATCCCCATGAGACTCAACCCACTCAATAAGTCCAATCAAGGTAGTTCAATCATGTACATCATAATATTCCTTCCCATGGAATGGTTAGCATGATTAGCATCACTACTCATAATCAAAACTAACCACCATATCGAGATGTATCCATTCCTCCACTTCCACCATCATCCATTAACCATTTCACTAATAATGTCAATTTTCCCTTTCAAAAGGCTTGAAATCACACATTCATCACTTTTAAAAGAAGGGTCATCTTTGAACCAACCTTTCCCATATCACATCATCTCCAAATTTTCCAAAACTTTCACCATTGGATCAATCTCAAAAAGAGATTTTTAATGGTATAATATTTTTCTAATTCTGACATCGTTTGGTCTCCCAAATTGCTAAAACACTGCACATGGGTCAAACATTCTAATTCACCCTCTGACCTACAATTTGGGTCCAATTCGCCCCCCAACCTATGATTTTAGGTTCAATTCACCCCCTGCCATGTGAATTGAAGCTCCTAATCCCAAAATCATCCAAATTTCATCCAAAATTGGGGGTAACTTCATATTTCCCCATTCACCATTCAAAATAGGGGCAACATCATCTTCTCCCTATCCATTCCTCAAAATGAGGGCAACTTCACCCTCTCCCCAATTCATCATTCAAAATTGGGGTAACTTCATCCTCTCCCAATCCATCAATCGAACTGGGGGTAACTTCATATTTCCCCATACATCATTCAACACGAGGGCAACTTCACCCTCTCCCATTTGTCATTCAAAACTAGGGTAACTTTATCTTCTCCCCATACATAATTTAATGCAGGGGCATACATCATACATCATTAGGTTCAAAAGGTTGCATCCTTTGCCTTACCCTCACCAAATCAAATTAATCACTAGGTTCAAAATATTGTATCCTTTTATCAAATATTGTGTCCTTTGCCTTACATTCATCACAATTGTTTTTCCAAACAACAGGTTTCTCTTAAAACCTCAACAAAATAAATCAACACAAAGGTTTCTCTAAAAACCTCAAAAAAAATAATCAACACAAAGGTTTCTCTTAAAACCTTAGCAAAATAAATCAACACAAAGGTTTCTCTTAAAACCTCAGCAAAATAAATCAACACACAAGTTTCTCTTAAAACCTTAGCAAAACAAATCAACACACAGGTTTCTCTTAAAACCTCACCAAAAAAAATCAACACAAAGGTTTCTCTAAAAACCTCAGCAAAATAAATCAACAGAAAGGTTTCTCTAAAATCATCAGAATTTTTTTTGAAACATTCTTTTTAGAATCCCTTGGCACTAGGTTTCTCCAAAATTCTTAGCAAAATTTTTGGAGCATTCTTTTTAGAATCTCTTACCACCAGGTTTCTCCAAAATCCTTAGCAAAATTTTTGGAACATTCTTTTTAGAATCTCTTAGCATAGCAGGTTTCTCCAAAATCCTCAACAAAAATTTTGGAACATTCTTTTTAGAATCCCTTAGCACACCAGGTTTCTCCAAAATCCTCAGCAAAAATTTTGGAACATTCTTTTTAGAATCCCTTAGAAACCCAAGTTTCTCCAAAAACCTCAATAAAAATTTGGATAGGTTTCTCCAAAAACCTTAGTAAAAATTTGGATAGGTTTCTCCAAAAATCTCAGTAAAAATTTGGATAGGTTTCTCCAAAAACCTTAGTAAAAATTTGGATAGGTTTCTCCAAAAACCTCAATAAAAATTTGGATAGGTTTCTCCAAAAACCTTAGTAAAAATTTGGATAGGTTTCTCCAAAAACCTCAACAAAAATAGCCTAGCCTAGCCTAGCATAGTCATAGTATACTCATAGCCTAGCATTAGGTATAGCATACACATAGCCTAGCATAGCCTAGCATAGCATAGCATAGCATACATACCCTAGCATAGCAAAACAATTGTTCACTTCTTTGTCCTCACAAATATTTTGCTTCCATGAGCAACCTTCCTTGCTTGTACATTCTTGTACATGCGACATCGAACACAATAAAAATCCACAAATGCAAACAAAAAAACAAACAAATCAAAATCATCCATTGGTGATGTATCTTGTATTTCTTCTTCTTACTTCCTCATGTAGTTGTATGGTCATGATTTGAGTAGCAAAATACTTATGTTGATCTATTGTTATTCTATCTTCCTTTGACTTTGATAATCCCCTTATCTTGTTGGTTACCAAGCCCATTTCTTCTCATTTCCTCTATTTTTATATTCCACCTTTATATCCTTCCTATATTTTTTTACATTCCTATATACATTCTCATAGATCATAGTTTATTTGCCTACAACAAACACACCCCACATTTTGGCGCAACCATTATCATAACACTGCATTTTTTGCCATTACGATACACTATACTCATTTGTAGATAAGTTTCCTATACGTCTTCTATATTTCATGAGCTTCCTCTTGTAGAAATTGCATTCCCTCACTTACATCACTTACATTACCTCCATTGCATATATCCATATGTTTTTTAGGTTAATTTATTTCAATTGTGTATATTATTCTTCCAAAAAAAAATTCCTTCAATAGGAATAATATGTGTACTTGTTATCATCACCACTTGGATGTCCATTCCCCATTTTTAATATTAGGGTATACATAGGTGTCATGTTAAGCTTTGACTACTTACTAGTTCAATAAATCAAATGTCACCCCTAGCTGATAGGTTTTTACATACTCCTCATGGTTCTTTAGGTTGGTTCAACTTCTCTCACATACCATTCACAACAGGTTACACATTAAATGAATTTTGAGTCTAGGGAAGATGACACCTTGAGTAGATGTTGCCATATAGCGAACAATTTCTCCCACTCTTCCTATCACTTGAATGGTCAACATACAACCTAGCGATAAAAAAAGGGATAAACATAAGAAAAAGTACAATAATGGGTTAGAAAACAAAATCCAATGCCCATACAAAAAAAGAAGACAATGAAAAAATAAAACAAAAAAAAAAAGAGAACAAAAGAAAAGAGAAAAGAAAAATAGCACCACAATAAATAGGTAAACAATAGATGAGGGGCAAAAAACAAAAGTAAAAGCCTCCAGATATCACCCATGTTATGCTTCATCACCTTTTGTCCTTAGGTTCAACATAACACCATGGGATGATTTCCATCTCTAGCAATAGGCTCTAAGAGCCTGCCTACTAGTGGAATAGTCTTACAAGTGGCAATATATCTATTACATAAGCTACCTGCTTTTGTAAAGATCACTGTTCACATATGGATGAGCTAGCTAGTTTGGCCATTTTTACAATGGGTTAATCCTACCTCCCTCAAAATGGATAAATGAAACTTACTCATTTACACACATAGGTCCATGATAGACTTTGAACCAGTCTGATTAGTTATGAGTTGCCACAAAAACTTGCATAGTTTTGGGTCTAAAATTTGATTATCAAAACTACATTGGTCAAAGTCATTACATACACCTTATACCATCCTACATCCCTAATATCATGGAATGGATTGCATCCGCATATGTACATGCAATGATACAAGTGCTTCCTTTGTGAATTTTAGTCCCCTCATACATGCATCCATGCATCTATGTCACATGCAGTTATCAAACATCACATCAGTGCATTTATCTTACATGCATTCTCTCATATTGCATCATCACATCTCTATCACATGCATTTACTACAAATGTCAGTCACATCACATTACAGTGCATTGCATTCAAAATACAATCCCTCATATCATCCTACAGTATATCCATTTATAGTATAATCATACATCTACATATTACATACACATAAAATCACATACATTGTATGTAAGCACAACATAAAATCATCATGCACACCCTTCACAAGGCTTGCAATTGTGTGCTCATCATTACTAAAAGTAGGGTCATATTTGGCCTAACTTTTCACCTCTAAAATCATATTTTTTATTTCCTAAAAATTTCACCATTAGATAGATCTTGGAAAGAGCTTTCCAATGGTATAATATTTGTCCAATTCTGACATCGTTTGGTCCCTCAAACTACTAAAACATTGCACATAGGTCCAATTCACCACTGACATACGAATTAGACCTAATCCGCCCCCAGGATTATGAATCTAGATCCAATTCACCCCCCAACCTGAAAATTGAGCCTAGAAGCCCCAAAATCACTCTAATTTGATTCCAAACACTTGGAAAATTACCTATTTTTATTCTAATATGATTTCTTATCACTTTCATCATGCATTGGTATTCTATCAATTGCTGCATCACCAAATCACTACATTCCATTCGCCTCATTGTTGATTCCTCATTTGAGGGGGTATTCATATCCAAATTCAGCTTTGCATGCAACCAAAAAACTAAAAATAAAAAAGCATGGATATTGCATCTATCTACAATTTTTTTTGCTGAAGATTATCTTACGATTATAATATCAAGCCCAACTAGATATTTGTTAAATTAAGAGAGTTATGTGTAACAATGGAGAGGTCACTTTGGCATTCATGGTACACAATGAATGACATGATTGACTAATTCAGTGCAACATTTGGAGGACTTCACTATGGCATTCATGGTCCATAATGAATGACACGTTTGAATAATCCAAATATTAACTAACTCAAATGGTTTGACACTTATCACCATGTGCTCATCAATCAATCAACAACAAATATTTGAATATACATTTGTTCTATTCGTACTTTTGGACCATGCTAAACTAGTCACAAAAGCAAATTAATCAAAATTTACCTACCCCAAGCAACTAGTATGACATCAAAAATGTCATACAGTCTCAGTAAAACTACCGCATTGCATTCACAATCATCCATTTCTATTTATCGGTATTATTTTCATTTCATTTTATTCCTTTCCTCTTCTCTTCTTTTCCTTCCTCCTCCTTGGATATCGATCAATTTTGTATGGTCACACTTTGAGAAGCTACATATCTTTGATTGGATCCCATTATTTTCCCTTCTCCTTCTTGGCTATCGATCAATATTGTATGGTCATGCTTCAAGCAGCTACATACCTTTGATTGGATTCTATTATTTTCTCTTTTCTCCCCTTGGATTTCCAGTCAATGTTGTATGGTCATGCTTCGAGTGGATACATACCTTTGGTTGGATTCCATTCTCCTCCTACCCCTTTTCCTCTACACAAACCTTCACAATTTTGTATTAAACCATGTCCCACATAGTGTAGTACAAAAATGGGCAAAATGTATACACCTAAAAGTCACACATTGCTATACCTACGTACTTGTAGATCCTTTCATAAACTTGTAGGTTTACATAGGCAATCATATATACCCCTAGGATATCTTAAACCAACGTAGACTATTTTAAATTCCCCTACTTGGCTATGATTATGAAATTACATACCCCTAGGCTATCTTAGACCAATGTAGACTATTTTAGATCCTTCTAGGCTATGATTATGGTTATGAAATTGTTCTCTTTAGCTGGTTTGCTCTGGTTATAATTTTCCATTATCGTCCAACTAATTTTCCAATGCCGTAAGTTTTATTTAAATTTTAACTTTCAAAAAATTTGTTGCGTTGATGCTTGGCATTGATTAACCAATGGTTGGCTTTCAGTCTTGGTCGCAAATATTTGTCGACGAATATCGGGTGTTCACTGTTAATTTTTCTTTGAATGCCGCTATCACGGTTGCACTAGATAGGATGTGGTGAGGTGGATGTGTGGTGAACAATTATGGTGAAATGGCTTTGATCCAAGTTGTTAAGATACTAGAAATATCTGAATTGAAAAGATAGTGAGTTGAATAAATCATAAAGATAATCAGAATAGTTTTTTAAAGATAAGATGAACTCTTATATATTAAAATATGTATTCTTGTATGATTTAAAAATAAAAGTGTTATTGGGTTAATATACCCAACCAAGGATTGTGTGTGATTGTGGAAGGGTGTGACCCCTTGCAATATAATTAATTAATATAAGACAACTAATGTGTTATGTTAGTAGGGTACTAACATGCCACCCTCCTTAGAAAAGAGCTTTGTCCTCAAAGCAAAAAATGTGGAAATTACTGCTAGAAATAGTGAAGAGTCTCCCATGTAGCGTCTTCTAAAGGTAAACCTTTCCAGTGGATCAAAATTTTCGTAATATCTCGATTACAAAGGTGATGAGAGTGGCAATCTAAGATAGCTTCTGGTTCCACAAGTACTCCATATTCTATAAACTTGGGAAGGTTAGTTTGTGTATTAACATGTGCTCCAACCATTGGTTTAAGACAAGATACATGAAATATTGGATGAATTTTGGATGAGGGGGGAAGCTCAAGTTTGTAAGCAACTACCCCAATACGTTGGATAATCTTATAAGGTCCATAAAATTTTGGTGCTAACTTTTGGGAGCCTTTGTGTTCAAGAGATGATTGCTAGTATGGTTGGAGGCGTAGAAAAACCTTATCACCCTTATAAAAGGTATGTTAACTCCTATGTTTATTGGCTTGCTACTTCATGCAATTTTGGGTGATGTGTAAGTTCTCTTTTAGGATCCATAGAATGTCATCTCAAGTAGAGATTTTTGTCTCAACCACTTGTACCTTTGTAGTCCCTAGAATATAAGAAGTGAGTGATGGTGGTGTTTGGCCATATAACACCTCATAAGGAGTCATCTTTATGGATGTATGGTATGAAGTTTTATACCATAATTCTGCTAATGGAAGCTAATTTACCCAATGGAGTGGTTGAGTAGAAACAAAATAACGAAGGTAAGTTTCTAAATGTTTATTAACAACTTATGTCTAGCCATCGTTTGAGGATGGTAAGCGGAGCTCATACGAAGTTGAGTACCTTGTAATTTAAAAAATCCCTTCCAAAAAGTGCTAGTAAAATTTGGGTCACGGTCACTAACAATCGTTGAAGGCATAGCATGTAATTTAAATATGTTATCTAGAAAGAGGTGGGCTATAGTACTAGCGGTGTAAGGGTGAGCCATGAGACAAAAATGGGCATATTTAGATAAGCAATATACTACTACAAAAATGGTTGTTTTTCCTCCTGAATTTGGTAGTCCCTTGATAAAATCCATAGAAATATCTACCCATGTTTTAGTTGGTATAGGAAGAGGTTGAAGTAATCCTGGAGTAGCAAGTGTCTCCGCTTTTTGTTGTTGGCAAACCTCACATTCTTTTACAATTTTTTTTTATGTAATTTTTCATACCTACCCAATAAAAAGATGTAGCTGCTCTTTTAAATGTTTTTAATAACCCTGAGTGTCCTGCAGTAGGTGAAGTATGTAATTCTTGGATAAGTTTTTCATGATAGGAGGAATTTTGGGTGAGGACCATCCTTCCTTTGTACCTTAATATATTGTCCATCCAAGTGTATGGAGGTTTGGTACTAGGATTATGTTGGAGTTTTTGAATTAGTGGGTGGATAGTAGGATCATTTGTCCATTCTTCATGCACCTCATCTAACCATTTAGGAATAAGGGAGGAAAGAGCATGGAATTGAGGCATGTTTTCAAATTTTCTAGAGTGTGCATCAGTCGCCATGTTATCCTTACCTTTTTTGTATGTAATTTCATAATCATAGCCAAGTATTTTAGTAACCCATTTTTGTTGTTTCGGGGTATTTGTACATTGTTCCAAAAAGTATTTTAAGCTATGATGGTCAGTGCGTATAATGAAATGTTGTCCAATAAGGTAAGGTCTCCAATGTTGAATAGCGTGAACAATTGCCAACATTTATTTTTTATAGGTAGAATGGGATAGATTCTTTTTAGAGAATTCATTGCTTGTAAAAGCTAGAGGTATTTCATCTTGCATAAGTACGACACCTATTCCCACCCCCAAGGCATCACTTTCAATGATGAATGGTTTAGAAAATTTTGGCATGGCTAGAATAGGAGTGGTACACATTGCATTTTTCAATGTAATAAAAGCTTCATCCGCTTGAGATGACCATTTGAAAGCATTTTTCTTAAGTAATGTTGTTAGAGGAGCGGCGATTTTACCATAATTTTGGATAAATTTTCTATAATATCCTGTTATTCCAATAAACCCTCATAGAAATTTTAGTGTTTTTGGAATAGGCCAACTTTTCACATCCTCAATTTTGCGAGGATCTACCTTAACTCCTTCCTTCGAGACAATGTGTCCTAAATATTCTATTTCTTATTTTCCAAAGGACCACTTTGATATTTTTTCATAAAGTTAATTTTATTTCAATATTTGTAATGCTTGGCTAATATGGTTCAAATGATCTTCCCATGTTTTGCGGTAAATCAAAATATAATCAAAGAAAACTAAGATAAATTTACGAAGGAAAGGGTGAAATACCTTGTTCATTAGATGTTGAAAAGTGGAGGGAGTGTTGGTAAGGCCAAATGGCATCACCAATAATTCGTAATGACCTTCATGGGTACGAAAAGCTATCTTAGGAATATCCTTTTTGTTAACTCTGATTTGGTGGTAGCCTAATCGTAAGTGTAATTTGGAAAAATAGGTAGCCCCATGGAGTTCATCTAATAGCTCATCTATGACTGGAATCAGAAATTTATCCTTGATGGTTAGTTTGTTAAGTGCTCTAAAATTGACACATAAATGTCATGACCCATCCTTTTTCATTACTAATATAATCAGAGAGGAGTAAGGGCTTCGACTAGGTCTAATGACCCCTGCTATAAGAAACTCTTGTAATAACTTCTCTATCTCAATTTTTTGAATATAAGGATAACGACAGGGCCTAATATTTGGGGGTTGATGCCCTAGAAATCATGGAATAGTGTGATCGTGACTACGTTGTGGAGGTAGTCCCTTTGGTTAATTGAATACCTCATTATGGTGTGCTCAGATATTTTGTAACTTCAGTGTCTCCTCTTATTTGTGATTAGTTTGTATTGAAAATAATTGGGTGACCATTCCCTTGCGTCCTTTTTGGATAATTTTCTCCATTCTATGAGAGCTTATGATTTGTGAGGGTCCTGATTTTAAGCCTTTGATAATATAGGTTTGATTATTTTCAATGAACTTCATCCATAATTCATCAAATTCCCATTGGACTATGCCCAATGTTCGTAACCATTGTACTCCTAGTACAATGTCACAACCTCCTAGAGATAGTACATATATGTCATCTTTCATGTTATAATTCCCCATAGTTTTATATTTCTGCATTTTCCTTTACATGCAATTTTTCTATCGTTTCCAATCATCACTTCAAAATTATTGCGAGGATATATGAAAAAATTTGCTTGCTTAGCCAGCTTTGGATCGATAAAATTATGCGTGCTACTCAAGTCTAGGAGCACACTAAGGTTTTGTTTCTTAAAATACCCTTTAACTCGCATTGTTTATGGTGTAGAAAACCCTACAAGGGTGTTGAAGGAAACCTTTGGTGTATTTTCCTCATCTCTTTTAGGTGTGTCGGATAATACCTCTACTTATATTTTAGGTTCCTCTTCGATGGAAGTCCCACAATTTGTAGCATCCAAAATATATAATTTTTGAGAGGCGCATTTATGGTTTTGGTCAAATTTCTCATCGCAATGGTAGAAAAGACCCTTAGTTTGTCATTCCTTCATTTCCTCGAAGCTAAGATGTTTTATTGGTAGAGTGAAGTTATGTTTTGGAGCAATGTGGGTGTTTTTGGTCCTTCCATTTTGTATTGTTTTGGGGTTAGTATAGGTGTTCGATGATTTTCCCAAGGTTGGTTTCCCTAATCGATTTTATGCCTTGATTTTATCTTCAACTAATTCTACCAACCCAATGGTCTCCAACATGTTTGTAGGATTATAAATTTATACCTCTAGTCAAATTTCTTCCTTTAATCCACTGAAGAAACACTCTTGAAAGAAGGAAGCATCTAATCTAGATGTTCAATTTGCTAGTCTTTCAAATTCCACTTGATATTCACTTACCGAAGCGGTTTGGCATAATTTGGTGAGGGCTCCTGTAAAACTTTGAAACTTGCTAGGTCCAAACCGTACTAATAGATTTTGTGTAAAGATTAACCAAGTAGGAATGCCATTGGTTTTTTCGAACCATTGGCACCATTGGATGGCTTCATTCTCTAAGTGGAAGGATGCAATATGGAATTTTTTCCTTTCAAGGATTTGATTCAATGAAAAATATTGCTTCACCCAATAAATACAGTTTGTAGGGTCACCGCCTTTGAATTTTGGGAAGTCCAACTTGGTAGTTCTTGGTAAGATGGACGTTTGTGGCCCTTCCAATGGATTCCAGGGTTGTGATCCTGTGTTATGTTGATTTTTTTGCGTTATGGCCAAATTCTGATTAATAGCATCCATATTGATGTCTAATGTGAGTATTCTTTCACAGAGTTCTTGCATTTTAGTAACATTCTCCTATTTTTTGTTATAAATATATTGGGCAAGCTTATCGAATTTATCGTGAATGGTATCCTGCGATCATCGTCCATTGGCCATGTAAATTTTTTGTGGTTCTCTTTGGGGAATTTATTGTCAACTTATTGAAAAAAATTGCAAAATATTGTTTAGCAACTTTTGCAAAAAGTTGTTAGTAACTTTTTTAAAAAGTTGCTTAAAAGTTTGTTCACTATTCCAAAAAAACTTTTGTTCCAATTTTTTGAATTTCAATTTTTTTGTATTTCAATAGTAATACTTATTCAAACTTTTTGTTCAATATTTGATTTTAATTTCAGTGGCAAAAAAATTTTGGGCTTACTGCCCTATGTAATATTATCTCACTATTAGTATGATAGAGTACAAGGTGGCATGTCAACACGACAGATAGAGCGAATAGCGATGGGTGGTTGGCACAAGATGACACAAGGTACAAGGTGGGGAAGGAGCAGAGTAGTAGTCAAGAGGTGGATAAGGTGGATAGGTACTGGTGGAGTGCGGGTGAAGCACAATAGTGCAAAGGCAAAGTGCAGGAAAGGAGCGATCAACACAATATGAGTTTTGAAGTCCAAGCGATAAGTGTCTTCCTGTAGAAGGATTTCATTTGTACGAAGGGCCAGAAACAAGCATGATCGAAGTCATATAAAGTTGTGTGAAAAAAAAAATTAAAAACCTCTTCATTAATTGTATATCAAATGTGGGATTTTTAGTTTCAAAATTTTTTTCCCTTCGCTCTTTTTCTGCGTCGGAGAATCGAAAACACTGTCAAAATTTTATTTCCTGGTGATGAAAAAAGAATATAACTTTATATTATAACTTTTATTTATAATTATTTGCTGGTTTTTTATATATCTCTTTGCCAAAAGTTGCAGAAGTCACGTCGTGACTTCTTTTCATCACGAATTTGATTCCTATTTAAACCAATCATAGTTCTGGTAGCACGAATGGATCGAAGGTGTCCTTTCGGGTCTTGTATCTATTTTTTGAAATGTGTTCTCTTAATCTTATTTTCTCTGGTTATAGTTTTTCATTACCGTCTGACCAATTTTTTGATGCCACAAGTTTTATTTAAATTTTAACTTGAGAAAAATTTGTTCGTCGATGCTTGGCATTGATTAATCGGTGGCTGGCTTTCAAACTTGGTCGTAAATGTTTGTCGACATATATCAGGTGCCCACTGTTAATTTTTCTTTGAATAACACTATCATGATTGTGCTAGATAGGATGTGGTGAGGTGAATGTGCGATGAACAATTATGGTGAAATGGCTCTGATCCAAGTTGTTAAGATACTGGAAATATTTGAATTGAAAATATAGTGAGTTGAAGAAATCATAAAGATAACCAGAATCATTGTTTAAAGATAAGATGATTTCTTATATATTAAAATATGTATTCTTGGATAATTTAAAAATAAAAGTATTATTGGGTTAATATACCCAACCAAGGAGTGTGTGTGATTGTGGAAGGGTGTGACCCCTTGCAATATAATTAATTAATATGAGATAACTAATGTGTTTGTATCGCTCCAAATTTTTTGCATCCTTACCTTCAGGATATAGGATCCATGCCCGAAAGGGGGATGCGAGAAGGATGGGACAATACCTTAGAATGAGCCCTTTGAAGGTCGCGCATCTCGGGGGGGGGTATAAGGGTGAATTTTTGATGGATGGTGGGTTCACCAAGAAACTTTTGAGTGGTAGTTTCCATGCCTAGGTTGAGAATGGGTTTGATGTGTTCATTTTGTACTTTAATAATTCATATCCTAGGTTTTGCCAAGATGAATCTAAGATATTCTATATGTCAATGCTAATTTATATGGATACATAAAATATGAATAAGTGCTAAACATAGAAAGTGTGCTAAATAAGACAAAATGTACCTGATTCTAGATGTCTGATGAATATTATGAGGTTTGTAGAAGTCCAGATCGTCTCAAATCTTACATAATCATCTATAATTGCATAGAATCATCTCAGATCACAGTCGGTCATCTGAGATCAGACGATATTGTCATCGATCTGACGAATTCGTCAGAAACCTACAATCATAGAAATAGATACCAAAAACCAAAAATACAACTACAAAAGCAAGGGGAAATGGTAGAAATAACAGTAAACTTGACTAATATAAATCTAGATAACAATTAAAGGAAATGCATTAATTTAATAATTTAGTTTAACTTTATCATGCATCTGTGCTAAATGAGGTGAACTCCAGGATGCAAAAATAGAATAAACTAAGTTAATTCATAAAGAAATGAAGAGAGAAGATAAAGAAATGCAAACTTCGGGCTCTGATTGCCCCAAATATGGACTACAGTTGAGATCACCTCCAATCATACATGATCATCATCGATCTGTGACAGGATCATCCAAAATCGTTTGGAATTGCTAGCGACGATCCGAGCTTGCTACGACTGAAAAACAGTAAAATTCTTGCAAGAAAACTTGAAATACACAATGCAAATGATGGTACAAAGGTGTTCTAATGCACAAAAAACTAAAGTTGCAGGGAAATCAATCAGCCAAGGGGATAAACTGAGAAAATCCTGGTTTATATAGGATTAGGGAGAGATTAGGAGGTTGGAGATCATCCCAATTTGGGAGATCTCCAACGGGGGAGACTCTAACCGTGCAGACACGCTTTCTGCCCAAGTTAGAGAAGCTATTGAAACAGAAGCTAATTATAAAAATTAGTTTTAGGAAAAAAATGTCTAGATGTTCTATTCCAGATGAATTCGTCAGAACTGGGATGATTTTGTCTGATCGGTGACGATATCATCCAACGGTTAAAACAAATCCTAAAAAATGGCACAAAAAACAAGGGGAGCAGGTAACGGGCGGTTTCGAGGTTAAAATTCAAATTTTTATCTTTTTACTAAGGTTTAACTGTGCCAATTTTAGGGTGCTATATTTTCCCCCCTCTTTAGAAATTTTTTCAAAGAAAATGCGTTAAAGACGAGTTCTTCCCATTTTACGAGAAAGCAAAATTTTACTCAATTATTTAGACAATGATTCTAGGTCGAATCGTATGACTTCTTACTATGGTGCCCCCTCCATGTTTTTACCCAAATTGAACGTTTGAGGTAAAAGCGTGGAAAAACAAAATTTAAAAAAAAATGTTGGTGTTTTTAAATAAAATTAAGAAAAATAGGGTAAAACCATAATTCATTTTCATTGTTTTTAGAGCTTTGCAGACAAAATGGTCGAAACAACGCACAGATCGACAGAGGTCCAGTGTGGGCTATGAGTAAGAATCTAAACCTAATGAATTATATTTTAATTTGATTTGTGTAATTTTTGATAGAAATTTTGACTATTTTGGGGCATCGCGGCCATTTTTAGGCCGTCGACGACATCGGGACGAAATCGTCCAAATTTCATCGAAAGCGTCCCTAGATCATCAATTTCATCTAGGGGCGAAATCGGTGGAATAGGGGCGATCCCGTCCAACAAGGGGCGATCCCCAAGTTGAAAAATCAAAGACGATTTCATCCTACCAAGGACAATTTGATTTAATTTAGGATGATATCATCCAATGGTGGACGATATCATCATTGTTATGAAATTAAGCTTGTTTTAATTGCATTTAATTGATTGTAATAATTGTTTTATTAATGAATTTTGTTGTTTTATTGTTTATTTTGTAGAGGAGATTACTAAAGAGTCGAGAATGGAAATACGGGGGGATGAGGGATGACGTGGTCGTGCTTGACCAGGCGAAACAAGACCAACTAGCATAGGTCAGCCTATAGCATGTTGCAGAGATGCCACAAATACCAACAGACATGGGGCTACTGATAGCCCTAGCAGAGAGATGGTATCCGAGGTCATCCTACTTTCGATTATCGACAGGGGATATGGCTCCCACATTAGAGAACATATGGAGGTTCTTGAGGATCCCTATACAAGGATGGTTTATGACTCTTATGGCCAGTCAGGGATAGGCTATGATGAGAATGTGCAGAGACCCGAGCTTTGCTCTGGAGAAGGGCAGAGTGAACATCGAGTATCTGAGGCAGATGCCTGGGACATCTAGGTTGACTCAAGTTTTGGTAGGGGTAGTGGGTGGCCTACTGCTATGCCACCAGAGTGGGTGCAAATTACCCTAGCTCCTTTCAGATGTGGTCTACGACATGAGAGACCATGGGTATAGATTTTCATGGGGTAGCTTTGTATTATGTCACTTGTATAGGATCCTGCATGGGGTCGTATACAAGGGAGGTCGATGTTTGGTTTTGACATCACTACTATAGGTATGGTGCTAGGAGCACATAATGATGTGGAGGCCGGTAGGACTCCCACTAATAGGGGTTGACCGAGAGAGACCCCAGGTTTTCTATTGGTGGCTCTAGAGAGGGTCATAGTGGTGGATAGATCTGTCGATGTCTCAAAGGTTGCTAGACAACCTCATCCCTGACCAAATCACCTTGAGTCCATGGAGAGAGCATCCAGGGTGGGGAGAGGATGGATAGGAGTTGGCTCGCATCAGACGAGTCTGATTTCTAAGGATGGAGTAGGGAGAGGTAGAGCTCCATTGCTACGACTAAGTTTTATGATAGTTCAGTCTACAGTAGGGGATCCCATCTCTCAGGGACTATGAGTACTCCTAGACTATTCTAGATAGTACTACACTGAGTGGGGATCTAGATATGTAATGATTCTAGAGCCAAGACATGGATGATGCCCCTATCCAGCTAGTGGATGGGGATGATGTTGGGGTTGCTGATGAATACGATGCCTGGTACGTAGGCATCTACCCTCCTTGGATGATGAGGGCATAGGGTCCGATGCATGCGGTTGTGTGATGGATGGGGAGGCAACACCAAACTGCTATTGAGGCAGTGCAGAGTCATGGAGGGAGAGAGCAACGACGGTCTCTGCAGGAGAGACACCAGAGGATGCCATAGGCTCCATAGAGACCATAGTAGACAGGGAGGAGGGAGGAGGGATTCCCTTCTTAGCAAGGGGAGAGGCCACCATCACCCGATAAGGGCAAGGGTGTCAAGGTGGGGGAGAGTAGCGAGACGGTGGCTCTCCGGGTTGAGGTTGCCCACCTTTGGGCTTAGGTGTAGACACTACAAGATGAGGCTACATGGCTTAGGGCTCAAAGTGGAGGGGTGAGCATGTAGGATTTGGCATGGTCTATGGCTCAGACCGCATTCTATTAGGGAGTATACTTCTAGCTAGTTCCAGAGGGCTAGAGGTTATAGCTGCCAGTCGGCATTGCGGATTCAATCAGGGTGGGATCATCGAGGACTTCCTCACAATCGACGGTAAGGACCCGAGACACAGCTTGGACCTCTATGGGACCACCTCCTCCACCTCAGGGCAGGGGAGGATATGAGGCTGAGAGCTCGAGGGCTTCTCGAGGCTAGATTCTATAGACTATAGATTGCATATATTATTATGAGAGGGTTGAGTATACCAGGGTATAGATTGTGGCATACCAATCCAGTTTTGAGATGATGTACATAATTTATTGATATATATATATATATATATATATATATATATGGTATTTTTGATGATATGACTTGTGTATATGTTGTATGATGCTTTAATTTTGGATTTTTTTGGTTGATTATTCATGTAATTATGTCGTTGGAGATAAATTATAATTTTATGTCATGTTGTAAAATTTAAATGCAATAATCTGATGTAAACAAATTGGTTGTTTTGTGGTAATTTGATGAAAAATAAAGAGACTTCTAACAATAATTTCAAATGACATTGTCACTGTTATTGACCATTTCATGGAGTCGTCGCTCACTAGGTCGTCAAGCTAATCCTAGTATAGAAATATTGCTAAAAGTAAAAGGGTGCTTAAGAGACTGTCTTAAGACTTTGTGTTGTGATGATAAAAATGATGATGGTGATGATTTATTTTCAGATTTTCATAAAAAAATTATGCATGAAATATATATTTTTGAAAAAAATGATTTTTGCTAGGCATAAATTCCTAAGTGTGATAAAATTTTGAACAATTCCTTAGAAATTATACCATGGTTGCAAAATTGAATGTTGACATAATGAAATAAAATAGAAAATTTTGCATTCCTTTTAAAGCACAATTGTGTAACACAATGATGTAAGCCATATGTTTTTATGAATTAAAATGAATGGGAAAATAAAATTAGAACAATGGTTTGCGCTAGGCATAGAATTATAGGTATAGACTTATACCATCATCGCGAAATCCAAAAAAGGAAATTGATATTTTAGTTTTATTGCATGATTGATTTTTTATTTTGAGATAAATAGAAAATATATAAGATGAGGACTTGCACTAGGCATAAAATTCTAGTTTAGGTTTTGGAACTATACCATCGTTGCGGAAGTCGAATATATAAAGAAATGTGATTTTATTGCATGTTTTGAAAGGAGGTTTGGATTTTTGAAAAACATGTATGTAATTGTTTTTATACTAAACAAATATTCTCAAGTAAGAAGATGAAATTATTCCAGACAATTTGCATAAATATTTTAAATTATCTTAAAGAAAAAATTTAGATTTATAAGGAACCCCATGTGCATATGTGAGTTCATTGTCGATCTTGATCTATCATAATGATACAAAATCTCTCAAATACAAATGTGTGTACAATTGCATTGTTCATTTACCAATTTTTGAGAAAGATAATTTGATACAAGTAATTTAAATTAACCAAATGAGTGTTTGTTGACCATGATTTATATGCATGTAACCGTACCAGACTACTATGTAAGTTGGGTCATCAAGAGCTAGCTAATCCATAAGCAGACAAAGGTCTATACAAAAGAAGGTCACTAATGTGACAGACATATCACCATGCTAGGGATTACCCAAGGCTAAGCGGGTTGGGCACAAACCACCTGTTATGGGACTTACCTCATAGTTTTCGAGTAATTGAGAATTCTAGGGATTCAAGCTCATTCACCCTTCTTTTCTTTTCAAGGGGTAGGGAAAGGATTTTATTGCTTTTGCTTTTGCTTTTTCTTTTCGTCTCTTTTTTTTTTTGTATTTTGCTTGGAACTGAGACAATGCTAAAATATTACGACAATGGTACAAAATAATATTTTTCATTTTCTCATTTTCTTTGACTTTTCTTTTTCTTCCTATACTAGGGATACTTGCTCGGATTGGCTGTGGAGCAAGGGATTTTTATTTTGGGCAGGGGTGAGCTTGTCATTTTGTCAATTCTCAAATATTCTAGACCATGTGCATGATAGGATAGCAGGGGAAACTTTTCGCTCAAGAAACCATTTCTACTATGTAGCATCATATCAAATTTGCAATGAAATCATTTTAATGTGAAAAGATATGCTTGGTTCAAGTAAATAACAAGATCAGTTCTCTATGCTCAAAAACTTTATTTAATTCAAATGTGGACTTTGATATAAGGGAGATTAATAATCATACCAAATAAAATCAAGATATTTATGCATGTGAGTGTGAAAGTGCGGGATTCCAAATAAATGCTAATTTATCCAAAATAATTAAAAATATAACTGCAATACTTCAAGAATTGACAAGTACGAAAATAAAAGATGTTTTTGAAGATTTTGATGATTTTGAAGTTTTTATATTTTGATTTTAATTTATGAATGGAAATAATAAATACTATTACTATTGTTTGAAATTTTTATATGGATGACTAAAATGAAACAATATGCAAAATAACGATATATACAATGATGAAAGGACTAGATTTATGCATAATAGTGTTTAATATGTATAATTTTCATAGGTTCTTTAAGATCTTTACCATCTATGGTAGCTAATCGATATGCTCCCGATCCAAATTTAGCAGTGATGATATACGTTCCAAGCCAGTTGGGCTCGAATTTACCTTTAATATCTTTAGTTGCATTAGTATTTTTTTTATTTTCTTTTAAGACAAGGTCACCGATCTCAAAGGATCGATGATGAACTTTCTTGAGGTATGCTCGCTTGAGCTTGTTTTGGTAGGCACGAATATGTTTCAAAGCATTGATGCGCTTCTCATCTAGGAGTTCCAGCTAACTAAATCTGCCAGCATGATATTCATCTCCTACTTTAGTATCTTGAAGTAGTATAGCCAAAGAAGGAACTTCTAATTCAAATGGAAAAATAGCTTCAATGCCATAAACCAAAATAAAAGGTGAAGTGCCCGTGGGAGTGTGAACGCTAGTTCGATAAGCCCACAAAGTAGGATATAGTTGAATGTGCCAATCTCGACCAGATTTATTGACCAATATTTTGAGGATTTTGATTAATGTTTTATTAGATGCTTCTGCTTGGCCATTACCTTGAGGATAATAAGGAGTGGACCAACGATGTTGAATTTTATATTTTTGACATAATTTCTTGACATCTTTATTTTTGAAACAAGTTCCATTATCTGAGATGAGATTTGCAGGAATTCCGAACCTACAAATAATTTGATTAAAAATAAATTTGGAAACTTGGGTTCCAGTGTAAGAAGATAAGGGCATAGCTTCAATCCACTTCATGAAATACTCGGTGGTGGTTATGATGAATTTGTGTCCATAAGATGACACAGGGTTGATTTTTCCAATGATGTCTAAGCCCCATTTTGAAAAGGGCCAAGGAGATGAAATAGCCTATAGCTCTTGTGCAGGCGCATGGACAAGGTTAGCGTGTTTCTAGAACTTGTCACAATGGAACACGTAATCATGTGCATCAGTCTCCATGGTAGGCCAAAAATATCCTATCCTAAGGAGCTTCTTAGTAATGGTGCTACCACTAAAATGTCCCCCACAAGATCCATCGTGGGCTTCACTCAAAGCTGATCTAGCTTCATATATATTCAAACATCTCAATAGGATGCCTTCAAAAGATCTTCTATACAACGTATTGCCACTAATTACAAAGTGACTTGCTCGTCTATGTAATAACTGGCACTGGTTGTTATTACAACCTTCAGGGAAGGTCTCATTTTGAATAAAATTAAATATATCAGTGTACCGACGTTCAGGAGTAGTTTCATTGATTAGAAACACATCCAAAGGTTATAAGCATGATTTATTTGAAGTGGGTTCCTAGAGTCGATGAATAATGATGGTAGCATATTCTTCATCTAACTCCAAGGGTAAAAGAGATGCGGTTGCAGCCATAGCATCAGCCACACAATTACTAGTTCGAGGAATAGCTTCTAAGGTAACTTGATCAAATAAAGATAATAATTGTAATACATATGCTTTATATGGACACAATTTATCATATTTGGTCTGATAAACATCATTAATTTGATTTATGACAAGTTGAGAATCATCAAAAACTAATAAATTTTTAATTTTTAGTGCCAAGGTAGCTCGTAATCCAAGGATTAGAGCCTCATATTCAGTAGTGTTATTAGTACAAGCAAATGTTAATTTAAAGGACAGAGGTATAAGATGTTTCTATGAAGATATTAAAATAATACCTGCACCAGCACCACTCATGCATCGGGCTCCATCAAAGTATAGGGACCATTGCTCTGGATGGTCTACCTCTAATTTAAGGCATTCATCAGGAAACTCAATGATGAGGGGATGGGTAGACTCTAAGGGTGCAGCAGCTAATTTATCTGCTATGATTTGACCCTTAATAGACTTCTGTCCTATAAACATGAGTTCAAACTTGCTTAGCGCAAGAACCCACTTTGCTATGTGACCAGATAAGTATGGTCGACTCATGAGATATCGCAAAGGATCGAATTTGGCAATAACATACATTTTCTGACTGAGCATATAATGGCATATTTTCTATGTAGAAAATACGACAGCTAGACATAGTTTCTCTAATGCTGTGTAGCGGGTTTCATAACCGATTAAGGTTTGGCTAATGTAATAATTAGCACGTTCTTTCTTCTCATCATCAAGTTGAGATAACATAGCTCCTAAGGCAAGATCTGAAGCAGAAATATACAAGATAAATGGGCGATCAGATCTAGGTGGTGAAAGCACAGGTGGGTTAAGGAGATATTTTTTGAGGAGTTCAAATGCTTCCTGACATTTGTCGTCCCAATGAAAAGAGACATCTTTCTTAAGAAGCTTAAGAAAGGGTCCTGTTTTGTTCACCAAATTATCGATGAAACGACGAATAGCTTGAAGCTTACCTTGTAGACTCCGTAATTTAGATATATTTATGGGTGTAGGCATATCAGTGATAGTCATGATCTTTAGAGGGTCAATTTCAATACCACGTAAAGAAACTATAACCCCTAATAATTTGCTGGACTTAACTCCGAATACACATTTGGCTGGATTTAGTCGGATAAGATATTCCTTTAACTGATCAAAGACTTTTTTCAAGTCAGCTAAATGATCATCTTCTTTGATGGAATGAGCTATAATATCATCTACATAATCATGTAGAATATCATGCATTATATCATGAAAGATATAAGTTATGGCTCATTGATAGGTTGCACCTGCATTCTTTAAACCGAATGGCATCACTTTACAACAAAAGGTCCCCCAAGGGGTAATAAAGGCTATTTTAGCTTGATCTTCAGGAGCTATCCTGATCTGATTATAATTGAAAAATCCATCCATTAAGGATATCATTCCACTCCTAGTAGTAAAATCAATGATCTGATCCATGTTGGGAAGAGGAAAATCATCTTTAGGGCATGCAGTATTAATATCTCTAAAGTCTGTGCAAACCCTAAATTTGGTAGCTTCTTTCTTAGTTACTAGAACTACATTCGAGATCCATTTAGCATAATCAATGGCTTGTATAAAAATAACCTTTAGGAGTTTTTCTAATTCCCCTTTGACTAGTAAGGCCACTTTAGGATGCATTTTTCTAAGTTTATGTTTAACAGGTTTAGCATCCGGATGGACTACTAGGTGATGCATAACTACAAAAGGGTCTAATCCTGGAATATATTCATATGTCCAAGCAAAGACATCTTCATATTCCTTAAGAAATGCAATGTATTTATCTTGTTTGTATTGACTCAATTCTAACCCAATGTTGATTATGTGAGGATTATCTTTGGTTCCAATGTTGATTTTTATGACGTTTTCTACTTCCATGTGTAGATCTCTCTCAAAATTAGGTGGGGTGGGTGAAACACCCAATTCTTGTAATTCTTCCAAGGTTAGTTTGGATAATTCATCTTGAGGAGTCGTAGCCTCAAGCTGGGCTATACTAGGTATAGATCCATCAAAATAAAATTCATGATGTAATAGTTCCTCAATAGAGACATCATGGAAGATGTCTCCCTCCAACTCATCGTCGGATTCGGTGATCATCTTAGGGTAGGCTATAGATAGCATATTACATGTAAATGTCTTATTCATTAAACACAAGGCATCACATTTATCCAAATAATCTTGGTAACATATGAGATGGTCATCATCCTCAAATGGGAAGGGCTAACCTTTACTAGGAAATAGGCCCACACCACATCGGGTAGGCCATGGTTCTACCTCAAAAGGCTCTTTCATACCATTCTGGAAAGGTCCCAAACCTTTCCATTTATATCCCAATTTAAGCATTATAGGCTTAGCTTTAATATACTCATTAGTAAAATAACATCGAGCATATCCATCATAATGAACCTTGATGTTTCTGGGTATTCTACCCCAGTCATATCCCTTATAAATAAAAGTGCAACTCCCAACTTGGTAAATACTTCCCATAGGTTGTGGGAGACCCAAGGTATGAGGAGAGGGCGAAAAATTATTTAAAATAAGGGAATATTGCATAACAGCATTCGTTTGCTCTGATATAGAATTTTAGATAAATCAGGTAAGAGCTCGTTAGTAAGAGCATAAGAGGTAGAAGGAACATTTCCTACATCTTTTGATGCATAAATTATGCCTTTGGTGGATGTAGATGCTGTAGAGATGTCGATGGATGATTCTATAGGTATGGAAGTTATAGGAGTAAAACAAGAAGCATTGGTTGTGGGTTTAGGATCTTTTTGAGGTCCTAATGTGGTTTTTTTGGAAGATGGTTGAACTATATGTAAAGGTGGAGTTGACGAAGAAAAAGTAGATGATGTTATGGGTGTGTGTTTCACACGTTTAGATGGATAATGAGAATTAGGATGTGTGGATGATAAAGTAGGGCAAAATTGAATGCCAACAGGTTCTGCTAAAGCACACATATCAAAGGGTTTGGGATCACCATGAATGGTAACCAACTGATTTTTAAATTCAAATTTAACACATTGATGTAAAGTTGAGGGAACAACTCACATCGCCTTGATCCAATGGTGACCTAAGAGTATATTGTATGATGCAGGGCAATGTACAATAAACACGGTCGTGTCTAAGGTTCTTGGACCAACTTGCAATAGGATAGTAATAACTCCACATGTTTCTTGTGTTTCGTCATTGAAGGCTTTTATGATCATATCAGTTATTTTCATTTCGTCACTTCTAAACCCAAATCTTTGGTAGAAGTCAAAAATGCAAATGTTTAAAGGTGAACCATTGTCAATCAAGACTCGTTTATCTGCTACATCTCCAATTAGGGTAGTAATATATAAGGGGTTATCCTTATGTAAACTATGTTGCGGTATATCTCTATCCCGAAAGTCAATACAATTGACTTCTCAAGTTATGATAGTATTGGCTATGGCTTTAGGTTGAATATTTTATGGTACCATAATTTGGCTTAATGTGAGCATTAATTCATCCCTATGTGTAGGAGAAGATCTTAAAAGGTCCAAAAGCGAAATTCTAGCTGTAGTATTTGATAATTGTTCATTAATATTATAAGGAGGCTTAGGTTGAATTTTAGGCACATGATTACCTTTATTAGGAACTTTTAAAACAAATGGAGCTGATCGATCATTCTGAGTTTGATCTTGTTGAGAATTTTGGGCCTGTTGTCGAGTAACAGCTTTGATGGTACCTACAATATTATTTTGCAAATGATGAATGGGTCTTGGTATAGCATTTATGGCTTGTTCATTAGAAAGTAATTGGTGAGATTATGGTCGAGTAGTGACTCTTCTTGGAAATGGTTCTTCTAGAACCATAGGACTTGTGATAGGCTAGATAGGATCTGATTCATATTCAGAGCTATTTGATTGATTTGAGGTTATTTCCATGTCACTTTCAGTCTCCTATTCTACATCACTAAGATCATGTGTTTGAATGTTCTATAGAGGTCTGGTTGTAACCATGGATAAAGTTGTGTCAAATATTTCCAAATCATGAGCAGGTAAATGCCCACTAATAGTTCCTACATATCGGGTAGGAGGGGGAACATTATGATGTTCAATTTGATTAGCCACTTCTTTACCATGCTTTGGTAAAGGATGTTGAAATATGTCCAATGATTGATTGGCATTCTAATTCTGATTTTGGGGGATGTTCTTTTGAGCATTATTAGGAGGATTTTGTTTAGGTTGAAAGGCTTGCACCTCCATCTCATTATTATCAATTAAGTATTGTATTTTATGTTTTAATATTTTACAAGAGTTGGTAGTGTGTCCAGGTCCTCTATGGAAATCATAGTGTAAATCAGCTCTGTATCCGGGTATAGTTGGATCGGGTTCCTGGATATTTGGTAATTGGATCAAACCTCGTGCTAATAATTGCGGGAGAATGGTTGATAGAGGTTGATTTAACCTAGTAAAATTTTTAGGTGGTTTATCAGGAGGTTTCAATATAAACTTCTTCGTTGTTTTTGCATTATTAACAGTAGCAATATTTATGCTATCATTGACTCCATCACCCACAACTTGTTTATTCTTATATTGATTTTTGGATGTTTTCTCATCATCTTTCTTTTTAAGCTGACCTCTCCTAATGAGAGCATATTCCACTCTTCGAGCTAAGTCTATAGCTTGATCGAAGGTGGTCAAGGTAGCAGTTGATAACTCATAGGATAGTTGTTCTTGTAAATTATTGATAAAAATATCCAGCATTTCCCGATAAGGTAACACAAAGTGCAATTTTCCTATCAACTGTCTCCACAAAGCTAGGAAATTAACAAAACATTCATCTTTGTCTTGTTTTAAGTTGTACAAATCTTTAATGGTTGCATGCCTTTCAATGTAGGCACTAAATTGATGAACAAAAGACTCAGTTGTTTCTTCAAAATTCCTCAAAGAACGAGTGGGTAGTTGATAATACCACTCTAATGTCATTCCTCCTAAACTTTTTGGGAACATTTTTAGTAATAACAAGTCATCATGTGATATATCATGACATGCTATCCTAAACATTCATAGATGCTCTATGGGATCTTTGGTTCCTTTGTATATAGGTAGGACAGGCATAGGAAAGTGTTTAGGATATGGTTGTGCTACAACTATAGGATCTAGAGGCTGACTACACGTCTCTTGATAATTGTACGAGGGACTTTAGAGATCTATCTGGTCCATGCGGGAGACTAATTATTTCACCATGGCTTCCAAATTACTAGTTTTTCCACCATATTGGTTTGGTGGTACCTGAGTATGGGATTTATGAGCGTATGATGGCATGACGTAAGGATTAGATGCTATATTGCTATTATGCAAATGGTTGGTAGGGAGAGTATTATGAAGAATATTTATAGTAGCATTATGTTGTATCCCAGATTGTTGGAAATTGGTGTTTGGTTTTTTTTTGGGCTTTTGTTGATTTGAGGTATGTTGATTAATAACTTGGCAAAATAGAGCAGTGAATGAAAGTTTCTTTTGTGTGGGAATAACTCTAGGCTTGGTAACAGGTACTCTAGGTGGTTGGGTAACCTATTGTTGTTGCACGTTTTGGATTATAGTGGCCATATCCAAATTGGATGGTCCAGCTTGATCACTTTCTTGATCAACGAAGGACAAGGGATTAGTGCGTTTGTGATATATTTCTTATAGCATTGCTTGAGTGTCACTAATTTGATCCTTGTCCATATGGACTACTCTATTAAGAGTGCCAATATTAGTATTTAGGAACTTCCAAAAATGTTCCATGTTCTCGAAAGTAACAACTCCTTCTGGAGAAATTTTAGGGGATGAGGATCCTTCCTCTCTAACAGTTTCTCTTTGTTCATTTCCTTCAGCAAACTCTTCTTCTTGTTGGTCTAGGGTTTCTTCTTCCTAAATTGGGTCTTCAAGAAGGACATCTGGTTTATTTACTGGTTTTCCTAACCAATCTTCTTCTACTTCAGTCTATTTTCCATTCCTAAGTCTAGTCATTATGCTTAAACTTAGATTTAGCAAATATATATATATATATATATATATATATATATATATATATATATATATATATATCCGCAACAAGTTTGGGAGGTATATATTTTAATTATATACATACTATAATACTTAAAAGAAAACGTTGTAATTTTTGTTATATTTTTGTTTTGTTTTTATGATAATATTATAAAGACAACAAACAACATACTAAATGCAAGAAAAAATAATAATAAAATAATGTCTTGGTTTTCTATAAATAGTTTATGGATATCGTTAATAGGATCAAGTTCATCAGGAGTCATGAAATGCTCCTCTTCAAATTGGAAATGGTTTTTCAAGAATTTGACAAAATGTGCTATGGTGATATTATCTGTCTCAGACTCGACACTGTAGAAATAAATTTCATGGCAATATTCTCAATATAACACGACTCTAGGAACTCTATTCCATCTTTTTCTATCTATAAGAATGACCTCTTGATCCTCTATACGAGATATAAATTTATGTACTACAATTGCATTGTCGAGGTATTCCTCAAAGGTATACAATTCTGAAGACACAAGTGCTCTTTTATTAGCTAACCACCTATGGCAAGCTCTCTAAAGTTCATGATATAAGGTTACTTTATTAGGATCCAGGATTCTATCTAGGACAAACCTCTTAATTTGCCTAAGTTCGGTCGACCTAGATTCAATGATACCCAATCTCCTATCAAGTTCATCCCACAAAGGTTGAACCCTATTTGTTTGAGGTACTCTAAGCACAAAAGTAATCTCTATGGCTGCTAATTGATTTTCAACATTAATGGTGACAACTCATATTTTATTATAATCTACCATCTAAATATGATATGCAAATTTAATTGTTTGTCTGATGATTCTAAATGCATTTATTTAATTTATTTTTTTGCATCCTTACCTTCAGGCTATAGGATCCATGCCCAGAAGGGGGATGTGAGAAGGATGGGACAATACTTTGAATTGAGAGGTCCTTTGAAGGTCGTGCCTCTTGGGGAGGGGGTATAAGGGTGAATTTTTGATGGATGGTGGGTTCACCAGGAAACTTTTGAGTGGCAGTTTCCATGCCTAGGTTGAGAATGGGTTTGATGTGTTCATTTTGTACTTTAATCATTCATATCCTAGGTTTGGCCAAGATGAATCTAAGCTATTATATATGCCAATGCTGATTTATATGGATACAAAAAACATGAATAAGTGCTAAACACAAAAAGTGTGCTAAATAAGATAGAATATACCTGATTTTGGATGTTTGATGAAGATTTTGAGGTTTGTAGAAGTCCAGATCATCTCAAATATTACATAATCATCTGCAATTGCACAGAATAATCTTAGATCATATTCGGTCATTTGAGATTAGATGAAATCATCGTCGATCTGACAAATTCATCAGATAAATTCATCAGAAACTTGCAATCATAGAAACAGATACCAAAAACCAAAAATACAACTGCAAAAGCAAGGGGAAATAGTAGAAATAATAGTAAACTTGACTAAATGATAAATACAAATAACAATTAAAGGAAATGCTTTAATTTAATAATTTAGTTTAATTTTATCATGCATCTGTGCTAAATGAGGTGAACTCCAGGATGCAAAAATAGAATAAACTAAGGTAATTCATAAATAAATGAAGAGAGAAGATAAAGAAATGCAAACTCCAAGCTCTGATTGCTCCCAATCTAGACTGTAGTCGAGATCACCTCCAATAATACATGATCATCACTGATCTATGACAGGATCATTCGAAATCATCTAGAATCACCAGCGACAATCCGAGCTTGCTCTGTCTAAAAAACAATAAAATTCTTGTAACAAAACTTGAAATACACAATGCAAACGATGGTACGAAGGTGTTCTAATGCACAAGAAACTAAAGTTGCAGGGAAATCAGTCAGCCAGGGGGATAAAATGAGAAAATCCTAGTTTATATAGGATTAGGGAGAGGTTAGGAGGTTGGAGATCATCCCAATTTGGGAGATCTCCAATGGGGGAGACTCTAACCGCACAGATACGCTTTCTGCCCAAGTTAGAGAAGCTGTTGAAATAGAAGCTAATTATGAAAATCACTTTTGGGATGAAATCGTCTAGACATTCTGTTCCAGATGAATTCATCAGATCTGGGATGATTTTTTCTGATCGACGACGATATCGTCCAACGGTTAAAACAAATCCTAAAAAATGGTGCAAAAAACAAGGGGAGCGGGTAACGGGCGGTTTCGGGGTTAAAATTCAAATTTTTATCTTTTTTAGGGTGCTACAGTGTTATGTTAGGAGGTTCCTAATAGTATATTATTTTAGTCATGCGTATATATCCGTAGTCATGCGTAGATTTCCATAGATTATCATAGCATTACGTAGAATTCCACACACCACTTTGCTAGTTTTTAGGTCCAGAAACCTAATAAGTTAGTAGAATCACATCACAAATATTTCCCATGCATAAAGATACCTTCCATAAGCTTCCCAAGGCAATACAAGACTCCTTTATACTCAATTGAGCCCCCCACATGCTATTAATTGGCAAAAGTATTAATTGAGTCAATTGTTAAATCTAATTTTAAAGTGACTTCACTTAAGTTCACTTTTAGGGCAAAAAAGGCTAATTAGGTCCTTAATTCCTAATTATTTGTAATTACTCCCTCCCACATGTGTGTGAACTAGGTTAGTTAGGATATTTCTTAGGAAACCCTAACCTAACCCCACATCTAACCTAGAGTTTAATAATCCTGGTTAACCCTAATCTCTCCTCACACATGTGTGAGGATGAGAAATTTCCTCAAGGGAATGTGAGGAAGCCACCTCACAAACCCTAACTTAACCTTCATGGGATCTCACCCTAGATATTAGTTCTCATAACTAACCCCACTACACATTGGGTTTTCTTATAAATAGTGGGCCTAAACCCTCATTTATCTCTCTCTCCACTTATATCCAAAGTATAAAAACTCTACAAAAATATGTATAGAAGCATAGAAACAACAATATGAACCTGCACATCAACAATATAACACCTAAGGATCTTGTCCACTAAAGGATCTTTATAAAATCACACTCACAATCCAATTCGCTACCCACCCCATGAATCTGGCACCAATTCATCCCCTAGGAGGCTAATTGGGTTTACAGGACCTGAATCGACCCAAATATTGGAGGTAAGCTTCATTTGGTCTTTTTATGTGGTTTTGCATCATTTATTTTAGTTTTTAACATGTTTTATTAGTCAAATTGTCTTTCTCAAAAAGGGGCCTAACTGAGGCAAGCCCCCAAACCTACTAACACTCTTTTGCAGGCCAAGCACAGGAGTAAGAAGGGAAACAATAGAAAACTACAAACCTACGGTGGCACACACTATACACAAAGTCCATCTACATCGAGGAATGTGAAAATAAGGCATCAGGCCTATTGTAACATTTGTGAAAAGAAAGGAAAAATAGGAATTCCCCCCATTTGTAACCTATGTAATCTTATCATGAATAAAATATATTTTCCTGTATAGCACGTGTTTTTAATGTGTTATTAGATCAAATGTCATATTTGGGCTGTTTTAGGAATTTATGCACTTTTCATCTAATAATTAAAGTTGTCTTAGGTGTCCAACATGATAGTCATCTCCTACTTCAACATCTTGAAGTAAAATTCCTACAAAAGGTACTTCAAGCTCAAAAGGAAATACAACTTCGGTGCCATATACCAAGACAAAGGGAGAAGTACCTTTAGGGGTTCGAACATTGGATCGATAAGCACATAAGGATCGATATAATTGTGTGCAAATATGAACTTGACTTATTAACCAACTTTTTTATGATTTTAATTAAGGTTTTTTAGATGCTTTATCTTGGTCATTTCCTTGTGGATAGTAAGGAGTAGACCATCTATGCTGGATTTTATATTTTTCTTAAAGTTTTTGTATATATTTATTTTTGAAGCAAGTTTGATTATCCCAAATATATAGATAATATGATTCAAAATAAATTTAGAGACTTGGGTTCCTATATAATAAGCCAATGGCATGGATTCTACCCACTTTATAAAGTACTCAATTGTCATTATGATGAACTTATGACCATTAAATGAGATTAGATTAATATTTCCAATGATGTCTAGACCCTATTTTGAAAAATACCAAGGGGAAGAAATGGCTTGAAGATCTTGAGCAGAAGCATGAAAAATATTTGTGTCATTGAAATTTGTCACATCGACACACATAATCATTAGCATATTTTTCCATGGAGGGCTAAAAATATCCCATTCATAGGATTTTTTTTGGCTATGGCACTACCACTAACATGGCCTTCACAAGATCCATTATGCACTTCACTTGGTACCTTTTGGAATTCATCCAAGTTGAGGTATCTCAGAAGGATACTTTCAAAATATATTTTATACAATTTACTTCCTATGATTATGAAGCGAACAACTAATTTACACAAAATTCTACATTGATTACTATCTAGATCATCCAATAATGAGATATTTTGGATAAAGTTAAAGATATCCTCATACCATGGTGTTGAGGATGTTTCTTCAATTGCAAAGATATCCAAGGGTGCTAGAAAATATTCTAGAAAAGTGGGTTCTCAAAGTTGGCAAATGGTGATAGTAGCATAATCATCATCCAACTCTAAAGGAATGAGAGAAGCATTTGTTGCCATAGCATCTACGAAATGATTACTAGTATGAGGGATACCTTCAATAGTGACTTTCTAAAATAAAGATATAATTTTTAAGACCAAATATTTATAAGGATATATTTTCTCATATCAAGTTTGGTAGACATTATTAATTTGGTTTACCACAAGTTGTGAGTCTCTAAAACTTGATAGGATTTTAATATTCAAAGATAAAGCTTCTCGTAAACCAAGAATCAAGGCCTCATATTTTGTTGTGTTATTTGTATAGAAAAATTGGAGTTTGAAAGATAACAAAATAAGTTTTTGGAGACACCAGTATAATTACGAAACCTGCACCACTCATGCAATGGGCTCCATCAAAAAACAAAGACTAAGAGTCTAAATGATCATCCTCTAAATTAAGGTATTAATTTAAAAATTCAATTTTTAAGGGATGAGTAGATTCAAGAGGGGCAGTGGTGAGTTGGTCTTCTATAACTTGTCCTTTAATGGAATTATAACCAATAAAGGTTACATTAAATTTTCTCAAAGCAAGAGCCCATTTTTTTGTTCGTCCTGATAAGTAAGGTCTACTCATCAAATATCGTAATGGGTCAAATTTCACTATGACAAAGATTTTTTTGACTAAGCATATAATGGCATAGTTTTGTGTAGAGAACACAACAACTAAGAAAATATTTTCTAGGGGTGTGTAATGAATTTAATAGCTTACAAAGGTTCTACTTATATAATAAATGGCTTGTTATTTCTTTTCTTCATCATGTTGCACTAACATTGCTCCTATGCAATTTTTGAGATAGAAATATACAAAATGAAAGGGTATTTTGGTCTAGGAGGAACAAGCAATGGTGGTGTAGGAAAGTATTTTTTGAGAGCTTCAAAGGCTTCTTGACATTCATCATCCCACTTAAAAAGGGTATATTTCTTAAGTAGCTTAAGAAAGGCTTGACATTTATCTGCTAATTTATCGATAAAATGATGAATGGATTGAAGTTTGACTTGTAGACTTCTAAGCTCTATCAATTTTTTTGGTGGTGGCATATTGATAATAGCATTAACTTTAATAGGATATATCTCTATGCATCACATAGATACAATAAATCCTAACAGTTTACTAGATTTTACCCCAAATACATTATTTCTAGGTTTAAATGGACTTTGTATTCATGGAGCCTATCAAATACTCATCGTAGGTCAAGAATGTGGTCTTCCTCCTTAATAGACCAAGCTATGACGTCATCAATATAATAATTCAAAATTTCATACATCATTTCATGAAACACATATGTCATAGCTAGCTAATAAGTTGCCTCTACATTATTTAAACCAAAGAGCATTAATTTCCAACAAAAATTTTTGCATGGTGTAATGAAGGCAGTTTTGGGTTGGTCTTATGGTGCTATACGAATTTGATTGTATCCTAAAAATCCATTTATAAGGGATAAAATCCCACTTTCTACCATGAAGTCAATACTTTAATCTATGTTAGGAAGAGGAAAGTCATCCTTAGGACATGCAACATTGATGTCCCTAAAATCAATACATACTCTAATTTTGGTATCCTCTTTTTTGGATATTGGAACAATATTGGATATCCAATAAAAATAGTCGATAGCTTGAATGAAATAAATATCTAAAAGCTTTTGTAATTCCTCTTTAACCAACAAGGCTATTTTAGGATGCATTTTTCTAAGTTTTTTTTTTACCAGTTTGGCATCAGGACAAACCACCAAATGGTGCATGACTATAGAAGGATCTAAGCTAGGAATATCTGCATATGTCCATGCAAATATGTCAGGGTATTTTGTGAGAAGTTTCATATATATAATTTATTATTTTTTTCTCAAAGCAGTTCCTATTTTAACCATGTGAGGATTGGTTTCCATTCCAATATTAATTTTCAAAATATCTTCTACTACAATGCTCAAATCCTTTTTGAGGTTGGGAGAAGCAGGTGAAACACCCATTTTATAGAGTTACTTTAGGGATAATTTGGCTAGTTCATCTTGTGTAGTTGTTGTTTGAACATGGGCTATGCATGGGATGGACCCATCAAAAAAGAAACTATTTCACATGATTTCTTCATGAGAGATGTCATAAAAGACATATCCTACACACTCATATGGAGCAATAATTATTTTTGGATGGACCACCAAAAGTATATTGCAAGAGAAAAGGGGAGACATATTTCTCTTTTTAATAGATGTCAAACACTTCTAATTTTCTAAATATTCACTATATGTGATTAGGTGATCATCCTCATTGAAGGGGAAATACTGAGATTTTGTAGGGATATAGCCTATACCACATCAGGTAGGCCATTCCTCAATTTCAAAAGGTTTGAGTATGCCATTTTAAAAATGACTTAAAACTTTACCCATATACCCCATATCACACATAATTTTCTTAGATTTTATATATCTGTTTGATAAATAACATTGAGTAAAACTATTTTCATCAAAGATAAATATCATTTGATTAATGTTAATTTTGTCTGGGGAATATCCTACATAAATAAAGGTATAATTTACAACATGATATATATTCACCTTTTTGTGAGGTAAACCTATTATGCATGGGGATGGTGGTGATTGATATAGGACAATGGATTCCTACACAGTGAAATTAGTATGCTCAGTCAGGTCTAGTATGATGGATAAATTTGGTAGAACTTTATCTGTAAGAGGGTATGATGTAGAAGGATCATTTGCACTAGAAGGTATAGTTGTGTCAGAAGAAGGTGGTAGATCAAGTGTTGTTAGAGAGGACTTAAATGAAATAGGTGCTAATGATGATAGAACTAGGTAAAATGGAACATCAATGTGTTTTGCCATTGCACATATTTCAAAAGGTCTAGGATCTCCATGAATAGTGATCAATTGATTTTTAAATTCAAATTTTACACATTGATGTAAGGTAGAGGGGACTGCCCTCATTGCATTGATCCAAGGACATCCTAGAATAATGCTATATGATGCTGAACAAGATACAACAAAAATGGAAGTGTACAAAATCTTAGGGCCCACTTGTAATGGGATAGACATCACACCACAAGCCTCTTGGATATCATCATTAAAGGCTTTAATAATAATTTTAGTTTTTCTTAAATCCTCATTTATAAATACAAACCTCTTGAAAAATTTATAGGTACAAATATTCAAATATTATCCATTGTCAATCAAAACCCTTTTAACACACACATCTCCAATTAATGTTTTTATATATAGAGGATTATCTCTATGTATACTCTAAGGAGGAATATCTTTATTATGAAAATAAATGCAGTCGATTCCATGAGAGGTCACAACATTAACTACAATAGTTGTTTCTATGTCTTGAGGTACCAACATTTGACTTAGGGTATTCATTAATTCTTCCCTATGAATAGGTGAAGTTCTAAGAATATCAAGAAGAGAAATTCTAGTTGTTGTATTAGCTAGTTATTCATTGATATCAAAAGGAGTCTTCTATTGAGGTCAAACTAGATTATTCCCCTTATGTGGTGCTTTCAGAACAAAATATGGTTGAGCCATATCATTTGGTTGGGTTGTAGATAATTGGTGTTGAGAAACTTGAGCTTGAGCTTATTGCCTAGTGAGGGCTCCAACTGTACCTACAATATTACTTGGTTGATGTGGTGATTGCGGGATAACAAATGAGTTGGATGAATCAAACTGAATAGAGTGATATATAGCAGTTGATTCTTATTCTATAGAAAGTAATTGTTGTAAAGAGGGATGAGTTGTTAAAATTATCAAAAATGGTTCCTCTAGAAATAGTAAATCTATGATAGGTAGTATTGGTCCTGATTCATTTTATGAGCTATTGGAATGAAGAGAAATAATGTCTATCTCTAATTCTGGTTCACTTTCTGTATGTTCAAGGGATGAATATTGTAACTATTTCTCTTGAAACTTCTCAATTGTGACCATATATTGGGTAGGCATAAATATAGTTTGTGAAATTTTTGATGGTAGTTGGTTACTAATAATTCCCATATAACATGTTGTATGAGGTACATTTTTATAATCTACTTGATTCACAACTTCTTTACCATGATTGGGTAGCAGGTTTTTGAAGATATCTAAATTTTTATTAACATTTTGTGCTTGTTGTTTTTGGGTGTTTGCTGGAGGATTAGGATTTTGAGGAGGATTTTCTACTTCTAACTTTCCATTGTCAATTAGGTCTTACACCAAATGTTTCAGTATCCTACAAGTATTGGTTGGATGATCATCAAATTTATGGAAATCACAATGTTGATCTGGTATATACCAAGGCTAGGAGGTGTCTGGTTGTTGTATCTCTGGTAATTTTATCAAAACTCTTCCCATAAATTATGGCAAGACCATGGTCAAATGTTGATTCAACTTTGTGAAATTATATAGTGGAGGTTTTTGAGGTGCTTTTAATACAAACTTCTTTGTGGTCTCTGCAACATTAACATTTGTAGGAGGTCTATTATCTGTGACCCCATATCCTACCACATGTTTATTTTTATATTTATTATTAGATGATTTATCCTCATCCTTACTTTTAATTTTTCCCCTTCTGATAAGGGCCTCTTATACACTTTTTTCTAAATCAATGGATTGATCAAAAGAGGTTATAGTGGTAGTTGCTAACTCATAGGATAATTATTCGTATAGGTTTCTAATGAAAATTTCTAGAATCTCTCTTGGAGGTACAGCAAAATGTAACTTACCCAAGATTTTTCTCCATTAGGCTATAAATTCTATGAAACCTTCTTATTTTCCTTTTTTTAAGTTATACAAGTATTTAATCATGATATGCCTTTCTATGTAGGCACCAAATTGATGCACAAATAATTTCATAGTTTATTTGAAGTTTCCTAAGGCACGTGTTGGCAGCTGATAATACCATTCCAAAGACATACCTCCTAAGATTTTTGAAAATATTCTTAACAACATATCATTATAGACACCAAAACAACACCAATCCGATTATGTGATAACAAGCGCTGATCGCATTGACACAAACAGCCCCTAGGGCAGCCCCCAAAGGTCAAAAAGTGGTCCTAACCACTCCCAAAAGCATTTTTGAGGGTCAAAAGTCAATTTTGCACCTTTTTGGCACCTTTTTCTCTATTCGTCCCACCCAAGGACGAATTCAGACTGGTATTCGTCCCACCCTGGGATGATTAAGCAATCGCTCCAAGGTGGGACGAATATCAGGTTTGATTGGAAAAAAGTCAAACCTTGGCAACTCTGCAAGTTAACTGAGGCTTCAGACCATGCAATTGCAAGGAATAGATTTTATTCAAGAGGAGAGACTTTTGTCATGCATGTCTTTATTTTAGAGACCTCATGCAAGAAGCTTTTTTATCAAGGAGTTAGCTTTTCTCTGAAAATAGGACAGTTAACTCAAGAGGCGCCCTCGCATGCGCAATTCAAACAAAGAGACCCTAGGTCTATAAATTGGTGGGTTTTACCACCCAAAAGATATACAGAGAAGGAGAATTTGAGCAACGAAGTGCTGCCAATTTCATACCTAACTGCGATTTGTGCTTTTACATCCTTAATCTCTCATTCGAAAGGGAGGTTATTAGGTAACTATTGGAGGCACAAATCCGTACCCAAAACTCGATTTTTGACCACAAATATCCACCAAATTTGTTTAAAACACCCCATAACCAGTTTTGGACCCATCCCAAGTGGATTGGTGCCGAAATAGTGCTTCAATTGGTGGGCATCCTGCCCCTGGGCGCTCCCCAAACTATCACAGTGCTAATTGCCCCACCCCAAAATGATTAGAAATCTGTGGTAGATTTCCTATTTTTTTATTTTTCATCTGATTCTAGATAGGTTAAATAGGTTACAGTTCAAATTTCATGTCATTTTGATTATTTTTGACCAGGTTATTCTTTGTTTCCCGCTTTCACTAACTTGTAGATGCCATATTCAAAATATGGATCCTATAAGTAAAATTAGAGAAATATGAGCATCTGGGTTGTCTCAAAATTCCCCCAATTAGCTAACCCCAAATTTTTGGGTCTTTTGGAGCTTCCTAAGTAGGAAATTGAATAGGGTGCTTTTTGGCCAATTCTCACAGTCCTATTCGTCCCACCCTGGAGCAAGTACATATCTATGAGGTGTTTTTAGATTTTTCTTTTTGAAATGGTCTTATAATGATATTTTTATGCTTCTGTCAAAGTTTCAGCTCAATCAGAAGTCATATGATAGTCATTTTATTATTTTCATGCTTTTACTGACAGTAGGCCTTGGGAAATACATGTTTCATTTGGTCTACAGGTATTATTAATATTTTCTATTTCTTTGAATGTAGGTTTCTGACAATAGAGGAGCAATAAATAGTAAAGAATCACATACAATAGTGGTGGAGATGTTTTGGTCCGTCCATATTACATGTGGTCACGCGGAAGAAGGATTATTATCCATGGATCTTGTGACAAGAAACACATTTGACTCTCCTATCCCATAAAAAGGAAGGAGACGTATTGTAACACAATTTGTAAAGCGTATCAATAAATATATTACTAGATTTCATATTTATTTTATCTTGTGTCGATTTACATATGTTCTTTCTTGTTCTTTTCTTGTGGCATATTCCTTTTTGTTTTTGTATCCTCGTGCTTTCAGTGGTGATCACGGTGGGACTTGGGCAGAGAAAAGGTAGAGGTCTTAAACACCTTTGGTCAATTATTTGCTTTGCTTTTTCTATTTATTTTCTTGCATAGGAGAGTTTAGATGCTTGCCTATTTCATTTTTTTTGCAACTTAAAATGAACCCCACACACCACGTGGTAATTTAAACCAAGGCATTGGTCGTAAAACCCCAAACCTTGAACAAGACCAAAGGTGGATTCCATTATCACTTTGGCTTGAGATATTGCATCCATTACCTTGATCGTGACTGTTGCTAAACATAAATCTTGACAAAAGCTGACCAAGTGTAGCTAGGGTGATTCCTAGCGCATGAGGATAAGTCTTCTATGGTAGGTGTCATAAACAGAGCAATTCCCCTTCCGTACCACCTATGTTCCACGTATCATCTGCTCTCACATACCTATAGTCTCCCTCACATAAGGGTGGGTATATAGATAGGTTGGTATATCGGTACAGCAATGGTATATTGAAGGGGCGACCATTTTGGGAGTCATATGAGCCTTCATGTTGCATTTAAACGTTCTTCACAAAAATATTCAAAATAAAACAAAAAAAAATCATCAAAAACACACTAAAACCAGTCTAGGACACACCATTAATCTTTAAAAGAGATAATAATTGCTTTGTGTGTATGTTCTTTTCTTCTTAGTGTAACAAAAAAAAAATCAAAAAATCATAAACAAAAGATAAAAATCTACATAGCTTGTAGAGAGTCATCACCATGGTATTCACCCGCAGTCAAGCCCACTCACGGGCAGACGCTGTGGAGAATGTCCAAGGAGGCACGAGTCACATCCGTTACAGTCCCAAGGATTTGGTCATACCACCTTGGCGACCTGACACACAAGGCAGTCCCCTCCACACCTTAACTAAAAGGGACTATAGGGGCACCTCTTCTAGGGGCATTCCTGTTCAGCATAGCACCCAGCACACACCCTTCTATGATGGGTATACCTGTAGGAGAGCTCCCTTAGATGCTTGCTATGATTGGTCACCGCACGATGAAGCACTAGGTCAACATAGGGTTCGACGGGAGGAACCATATGATTACATTATCCCTCCTTCACCCCCTCTAGTTGTTAGGACTACAAGGACAAATCCAGAGCACAAGGCTCTTTAGGAAAGATGAGCCAACTCTGCCCGTTCCTTTTTCACTTACAAAAGAGAGCACAAGGAAAACCCTTACCTTCCTCAAGCACAATATACATCATGTGAGAAATACGCCTTTGCAACTACTAGCTATCAGGATCACCTACTAAGGCCAAAGCCTCGGGGGAATGCCGCTACCCCCAATAGAAGGAGGTGGCCTATAGAGATCTCGGATCATCATGACCAAGATAGATATTTATGAGAGGCATCTAGGCCTTCTACACATGAGATGGTAGGACCAACTATCTTAGAATCTGCCAAGCATATCGCACACCAGATGCAACTCATGCTACTTGAGCTAGAATGACAATAGTTAGAGCAATGGTATCTTCTAAATAAAGAGTGCATTCAGAGCCAGAAGGATGAGTTGTTCCAACACACTATGCAGGCGAGGACTCCAACCCTTTGCATGCATAAGACAAAACATTATGAGGGACACAACCCCTTAATGTGAGATAGGTCACCACGATATTATCAAGTGCTACCCCTAATGCCTCCTAGATAGGAGCGGGAGGCTACTCCCTCGATTCCTCAAGCACCCACCCGGGTTCATGGGCCACCCTCAGAAATCCTTCAAGAAGCCTCTTAGGAATCTGAGCAAGAAAAAGAGTGGACTAAAATGCAATACCAAGGCAGGGGGGGTGCTATTCGGCTACCCCTCCATAGGCCCCACATTCCTCAACAGAAACCAACCAAAGAGGAGGAGCCCAAATCCCTCGATACATGCAAAGCATTAGAGCACTTAGAGTCGATAGAGCCTAAGATCTTGGGGTCCCAAAAGCCCAACTTATGCGAGGCTCTTCTTGAAGAGGATCAGCCTCTGATCGTAGAGCTACTCGAGGATGAGGTCTTCCATGTCTTAGAATTTCCAGAGAGCTTAATGGAAATATTCCCCTTAGAGGTACCAATCAAGCAAGCGCCACATCAAAGCAATTAGGTCCCCCCGTAATGAGCAGAATAACTCCATGAGGACCACATCAATCTTCTCGAACAAGAAGAGCCTAGCATGTCATAGGCAATTGTCGGGGCCAACAAGGGCCTTTGGTTTTCTAACAGAGATTATGAAGCTGACACTGAGATGGAATATCTCAATCATGCACGATGACACAATCACCCTGTAACCCATGAAGAACTGATGGCACAACTAGGTGAAAGGCTAGGGCCTAAGTGGCACATTAACCCAGCACATTGGAATCAAACGTTGAGTCTACCACTTTGGATAGACCAAGAGCAAATTCTACCTAGAGACCCCATAGCCACATCAGTGCCAAAGGTAGACCCTATCCTCTTATCCGTGCATAGGGCCGATCCATTCATGCCAATCCCTCCAGAGCTAGATATGGTGCACAAAGATCATCAAGCTGGGGGTACCTCTATTCCTTGAAGAGCAAGTGGATTACACCAAATGCTCCAAAGGTGTCCATAAACCCTTTGGTCAACCCAAAAGCTCCAAGGATTATCGCAATCACTTGGTCAACCCAAAAGCTCCAAGGATTATCGCAATCACTTGGTCACCCTAAAAGCTCCAAGGATTATCGCAATCACTTGGTCACCCTACAATCTCCAAGGATTATCGCAATCACTTGGTCACCCTAAAAGCTCCAAGGATTATCGCAATCACTTGGTCACCCTACAATCTCCAAGGATTATCGTAATCCCTTGGTCACCCAAAAGCTCCAAGGATTATCGCAATCGCTTGGTCATCCCAAAAAGCTCCAGGGATTATCACAATCACTTGGTCAACCCCAAAATGCCCCAAAGGTGTCCATAAATCCTTTGGTCAAACCAAACGCTCCAAGGGTTACCATAACCACTTGGTCAAAACAAATATTCAAAAAACAAACAAAAACAATAAAATCATCAAAAATCACAAAAAAATTTGCATTTCAATTCTATGCATACTCATAAAATCATCAAAAATAACAAAAAAATTGCATTTCAATCTCATTCATACAAAAAAAAAAAAT
The DNA here is from genome assembly GCA_028583015.1 of Wollemia nobilis. Classification (NCBI taxonomy): domain Eukaryota; kingdom Viridiplantae; phylum Streptophyta; class Pinopsida; order Araucariales; family Araucariaceae; genus Wollemia; species Wollemia nobilis. Next base: position 10,650,203 of record JAQPPZ010000030.1, read on the forward strand.
CACAATACAAAAATATAGGTTGCATTAGGCATCGCATCCATACATCGCATAGTTGCTGGTCATACAAGTCAAAAGCACCATAGATTGTCATTACTTGGCAATTCCATCAATTTCCACATCAAATCCATTTTCCAAATGCACACATCCATAATAGCATCATCACCATTTTTTAAGTCAGTTGTCTCCTATGTATATAGGGTTTTTGTCATTCAGCTGTCTTTAAATTTCTAGCCAAAACTATACATAGTTAAACAGATTTTACACGAGAAAGTTTTACTTGGATCACACCTTGTTACGTAGCATCCCAACACAAATTAACACACATAAAATAATTCCTAAGTTGTGTGAATGCAAGAGAAACCTACAAAGCAGTCTAGGGTACCATAGGTGAAATATTAGCCTATTCATCCCCCTGTGCGAATGGTTCCAGAATGCTAAGAATTGACAAAAGGATGAGCTCTTCCCTATCCATTACCCATAATAAACAGTGGTTTTCACCACTTCCACAAATCCCAATCATAGTTGGTCCCCAAAGTTGTAAGGATTCGTACTACACGTCCCTGCCAAGTATGGGTAGTCATCCCCAAGACCTAAAAGGATCAACACTATTCAAAAACACAATTCCAAAAAACCATCATCACAACCATCTCCACTCACCTTTGGTCTCCAAGTTGTAAGGATTCGTACTACACACCCCTAACCAGGATGGGTAGTCATCCCCAAGGCCTAAAATATCAATGCCCTTACTTCATAATCTCTATTATCCCCTTGGTTCCCAAAGTCATAAGGATTCATACTACACGTCCCTGCACAAGATGGGTAGTCATCCCCAAGGCCAACAGGATCAGGCCATTCACAAGCTCAAACTTACAAAGCTCAAAATACAAAATCAAATAATAGTGGTTATCACCACTATTCAAAATCCTTGCTCAAAAAGAAAAATAAACAGTGATTTTCATCACTATATAGACGAGCATGTTTCCCAAATCATTCAGCTAACAAATAACCTAAAATTGAATCCTTGGAATTCTCAGCATTCAAAAACCATCTAGGTGATCCTCATTACAGGTTTGGTGGACATCCTACCTGGAAATGGCGGTATCCTACCCACATGACGATATGTCTGTCACATTAGCTTTGCATGTGCACAGACCAATGTTTGCATGTGGATGAGCTAGCTTATGGTACCTTAGATTGTCACATGGATTAATATTGCTAAATACAATAACAAAGTTAGTGGAGCTAATTAGGTGATCCTCAGTATAGGTTTGGTTGATAGCCTATCTAGAATTGGTGATATCTTGATAAATACCACATAAACGAACTCGATTGCACACACAAGGATGTAAAATAACTTGGTTAAATTCAAGTCAGATTTAGACCTTATTCAAAAGTCTTGTGAGATAAATGTATAGTCTTGGCTAGTTAGTTAAAATATCTGCATCTCAGAAAAGCTTAACTATATTTTCAAACAAATGGTACATTTCATTCCGTACATCACCATTAGAAAATATGCAAAATACAAAAACAAAGTTTTCACATACCAAGTCATCCCATTAGTACAACAAGTCAGTCAAATCTTGTACAGTCTATGGTGCCATCGACAAGTTATCAAACAACTCATTCCATATGCATACATCATATAAATTAGAAACATCGCATTCATAATAGCATATGCATATATCCATGTAAAAACATGTGCATAAAAACAAACCATGAAAAATGCACAAAATGCACCAAAAACAAGCCCTAAAAGTGTTTGATAAGAGTGCTTTTGCACTTGACATTTCGGGCATGCAAAATAGAAGTCGGGGCCACAAATCCTCACTATCATACTCCCTAAGAAGGCTACCATAGCCGGACCGCTCCAAGGGAAGACGGATTTTTGAGAATTTCATCCCCAAATGGCATCACCAAAATGGGTCAAAACCAATCCAAAAATAGCAATAACATTGCCGAACGATGGCGCTTTTGTGCCTGACATTCTTGGCATCCAAAATAGAAATTGGGGTTACAAATTGTCACTATCCTACTCCCTAAGAAGGCTATCATGGCTGGACCGCTCCATGGGAGGACGGATTTTTGTCAATTTCAGCTCACAAATGCGTCACAAAAAGGGTTAAAACCCACCAAAAATAGGTCATAATGTTCAGAAACTGCTTTCGCATTCAATGGTAAAAAAACTAAAGGCACCCTTACTTAAGTCATCTTGGGTCAAATGACTCGTTTCTTTTCTCATGTCGGTCATTCCCTCATCGATTCTTTGCTTGAGGGGGTAGTCACACTTAGTCACCAATCAACAACATACCCAATTAAGGAAATGACATGCATTCAAAGGATCATTGACAAAGACAATCACGCCCCTGCTTGGGGCAACAAACAAGCAACAATAACAAACCGATCAAACACTTGGCATTCATGAATCATGAACTCAAGGTTCCCATAGAAATATGGTTGCGCCCTTTGCCTATTCATGATTGATCAATGTCCAAGCTCAAGTAACACCTCACTGAACAAGGTTAACACTTGACTTTAGTTCCTTAGCTCGTTAGAAGCAAGGCTTCAAGAAAGCGTGCCTTTTCCATACTTGGGGCATTAAGAGTTGGTTAGGTTACTGAGAAACCCTAATCATTAGTGCTTTGGTTATCTATTTTTTCTCGATGCTGCACCTTGCACAATGCTTCCCAAAAAGGGGCATCTATAGACACCAAAACAGCACCAATCCGATTATGTGACAACAAGCGCTGATCGCATTGACACAAACAGCCCCTAGGACAGCTCCCAAAGGTCAAAAAGTGGTCCTAACCACTCCCAAAAGCATTTTTGAGGGTCAAAAATCAATTTTGCACCTTTTTGGAACCTTTTTCTCTATTCGTCCCACCCAAGGACGAATTTAGACTAGTATTCATCCCACCCTGGGACGATTAAGCAATCGCTCCAGGGTGGGACGAATATCAGGTTTGACTAGCAAAAAGTCAAACCTCGGAAACTCTGCTAGTTAACTGAGGCTTCAGGCCATGCAATTACGAGGAATAGCTTTTATTCAAGAGGAGATACTTCTGTCATGCATGTATTTATTTTAGAGACCTCATGCAAGAAGCTTTTTTATCAAGGAGTTAGCTTTTCTCTGAAAATAGGACAGTTAACTCAAGAGGCACCCTCGCATGTGCAATTCAAACAAAGAGACCCTAGGTCTATAAATTGGTGGGTTTTACCACCCAAAATATATACAGAGAAGGAGCATTTGAGAAACGAAGTGCTACCAATTTCATACCTAATTGCAATTTTTGCTTTTACATCCTTAATCTCTCATTTGAAAGGGAGGTTATTGGGTGACAATTGGAGGCACAAATCCGTACCCAAAACTCGATTTTTGACCACAACTATCCACCAAATTTGTCGACAACACCTCATAACCAGTTTTGGACCCATCCCAAGTGGATTGGTGCCAAAACAGTTCTTCAATCGGTGGGCGTCCTGCCCTCGAACGCTCCCCAAACTATCACAGTGCTAATCGCCCCACCAAAAAATGATTATAAATCTGTGATAGATTTCTTGTTTTTTATTTTGCATCTGATTCTAGATAGGTTAAATAGGTTATAATTCAAATTTCATGTCATTCTGATTATTTTTGACCAAGTTATTATTATTTCCCGCTTTCACAAACATGCAAATGCCATCTTCAAAATTTGGATCCTAGAGGTAAAATTGGAGAAATCTGAGCATCTGGGTTGTCCCAAAATGCCCCCAATTAGCTAACCCCAATTTTTCAAGTCTTTTGAAGCTTCCTAAGAAGGACATTGAATAGGGTGCTTTTTGGCCAATTCTCACAGTCCTATTCGTCCCACCCTTGAGAGAGTACATATCTGTGAGGAATTTTTAGACTATTCTTTTTGCAATGGTCTTCTGATGATATTTTTATGCTTTTTTCAAAGTTTCAGCTCAATCAGAAGTCATCTGATAGTCATTTTATTATTTTCATGCTTTTACTAACAGTAGGCCTTGGGAAATACATGTTTCATTTGGTCTGTAGGTATTATTAATATTTTCTATTTCTTTGAATGCAGGTTTCTGATAGCATAGGAGTAGGAAAGAGCAAAGAATCACATACAACAATGGTGGCGACGTTTTGGTCTGCCCATCTTACATGTGGTCACGCGAAAGAAGGATTATTATCCATGGATATTGTGACAAGAAACACATTTGACTCTCCTATCCCCTAAAAAGGAAGGATATGTATTGTAACACAATTTGTAAAGCGTATCAATAAATATATAACCAGATTTCATATTGCTTTTATCTTGTGTCGATTTGCATATGTTCTTTCTTTTTCTTTTCTTGTGGCATATTCCTTTTTGTTTCCGTATCCTCGTGCTTTCAATCATCATATGAGATATCATGACATGCTATCCTAAATGTGAAGATGTTCGATTGAATCTTCAATACCCTTATAAATTGGAAGAATTGGCATGGGAGAACATTTAGGGCATGGTTTAGCTACAACAATAGGATCCAATGGTTGGTTACACATTTTCTTATTACTATACTTAGGGTGATAAGGATCTATGTGATCCAATCATGAAGCTAATTGTATGAATATAGTTTCAAGATTATGTGGTTGTCCATTATGCCTATTTTATGCCACTTTGTTTGTATAAGGAGGGTAATATGTAGCTTGGGCTATCGAATAAGGGGTCGAAATGGTAATAATATTGTGCATAGGATTTGAAGTAGTTGGATTGGTGTACCTATAAGGAAATATATTTAGTTGAGAGGTTGGGTGAGAAGTGTAGACACCTAAAACACATCATGTTTAGGAGACTACTTATATGGGCATCTTTGCAGACCATAAGAATAATATTGGACCTTTCCAAGGCAAAGTAGTGGTTCTATTAACTCATTTTAGGCATCCTAGGCCTATTCAGCCTTAGCCATGGATGGCATCCATAGCTAAGATCTCAATCATGATTGACACCCATGGCTAGGGTCCTAGCCATATTTAGGAGCTACAACTAGCCCTGTAACTATCTCAGCCTCTCAAGCCAAGCCAAATCAATTGCAACAACCATGTGCAGCTGATCCTAGGTGATTTTGGTGAGGAAGCTTCTGGATTTTTCCTCCCAACTATCCCAGCCTATCAATTCTTGATCTTGGCTTCTCAAGGAAGCTAGGATGAGGATTTAGGAAGGCTGTAATACTCCCTTAAAAATTGGAGAGAGGTTTATATGAGATCAAAATTTGAATGCAACAAAGCCTTTTCAAATTTGAGAGCCACTTATAACCCATGAGGAGTGCTTACATGTTTTCCATTTGGAGAATCATACATACATTTGAAGCAATGGAGATTTTAAGAGCTTGAGGAGAAAGCTTACCAATTGTATACATGAAAAATTGACTCATTTTCCTTAGTTTTTCTCCTAGAAAAGTAAGGTTATCTTCAAGGGAATTTTTACCCTATAAAATCATCTCAATTCTTATCAAATTTTATACCATTGTATAGGGCTCAAAAAGAGCTTTCCAACAATATATAATATGTCCAACGTTGACATCATTTTCCTTGTTTTTCATGCCAACAAACCAAAAATTGTTGGACCATTGGGCAAAATCGCCCAACGGTCAACAAAATCGCCTGACGATCGACAAAATCGCCAAGCGATTTTGTCCAAAACAGAATTTTAACAAATTTGCTAAAAAGACAAAATTTGGTTTCAAAACGTCTTACCTGGTTTAGCCATCGTTCGGATCAGGGAGGTTGGCGAATAGATTGGAGGTGGCAAACATAGGAGGGATCAAAACCTCCTCCATGTTTAGTCTAACCTCCCAAATTCCTCAAATCTCTCCTTGACCTATTTAATCTAGGCCCTTTTCCATTTTTCCTCTGGACTGCCTGGCAAGTTGAATTTTGACTCCTTGAGATAGCTTCTAAACTCTCTTAAGGATCCCTCGCATCAATTTGCTATGCAATTCCATCTCCTAGCATCCCCATTTGTTTAATTTTGTCATTGCAGGTCCCAGTTACAATCGCCCAAATATCAGCATAATCGCTAGGCGATCGACAGAAATGCCAGGCGATTTCATTAGAAACGGTAGGCGATTTCGTCAGATCAGACGTGATTTTGTTAGAAGACAGGCGATCCTGTCTATAGATCATCAAGGGGGTAAGGATTCAAATCATTGTTTGCATCTCTTTCCCTATTTTCTTTTTGTCTATGCATTGTACAATATCCATTTAATTTATTATTTAGATTTAGATATTGCATCTTGGTGTTCACCATCATTCCAATTAATTGCATCATGAAATCAGGATCATAATCGCATAAATCCATAGCATACTAGGTTGAATTGTCATCATAGTGTTCTCATGTCATTTCATATCCATTTGCATATAGAAATTAAAATATATCTGTGACTTGGAGTACGAGAAACTGTCATAATTTGCAAGAAACCTTGTTTTATCCCCTATTTTCTATCAATTATTTTGTTGCAGGATTGCGACATAATCGCCTACGATTTTGTCAAATCGGAGGTGATTTTTTTTGGAACACAGGTGATTCTGTCTAGAACAGAGGTGATTCTATCAAAACAGAGGTGATTTTGTTCTGCTACAAGCCTCAGAATCTTCATCAAACATCCGACTCAAGTAAGGCTTATAATTTCTTATAATCCCAATCTTAGGCATTGTATTTCATTTTGTATCCATTGTCTGTTGTCTTCATTAAATCAAAATTGCATATAGATAGTTTAGTTGCATAAAGGCCAAACTTAGGTGTATGAGAATTATTTATAAAAAGAACGCATCAAACATCTTCCAAGCCTAGGTATGGAAACTATCGCTAAAAGTTTCTTGGTGAACCCTTAATTCATCAAAAAATCACCATAAGAAGGTACAATTAAGTGCCTCTCTTTTGAGGTGTAGCTCTACTATTTTCCCATTCCCCTATGAGGTGCGGATCCATCAGCCTAGAGGAAAGGAGTGCGAAAATTTTAGGCCTACATTCTTTGGTGAACCCGACGTGAAATACATAGGCATTTCTTTTGATTTCAAAAACAAAACAAAAATCAAACAAAAACATTAGTTAAAACGCATAACTTTACATTCCATAGATGGTAGATTACAATTGTAGAAGAGTTGTGCTTATAGATGTTGAACTATTATTAGCAAAACAAGAAATTTCTCAAATACTTGGACCTGACGACACTTTCTCCTTACAACAGTGGAATGAACTTTGGGAAAGATTAGATATCATAGAAGCTAGAAAAACTGAACTTAAGCAAATTCTAAGGTTTGACCTATCTAGAATCCTGGATCCTTATAACGCACCCACTTACTTTGACCTCCAGAGAGCATGTGATAGGTGGTTAGCCGAAAAGAGAGCCTTGATTTCTATAGAACTTTATCCTTTTGAGGAATATCTTGAAAATGCCATAGTAGTACATAAGTTCTTATCACAAGTAGAAAATCAAGAAGTTGTTTTAGATGATAGAAGAAGATTTAATAGTGTTCCTAGAGCTGTGATTTATAGAGAATATTGTCATGAATTATACTTTTACAAGTCAAACTTAGAAGTTGATTGTATTACACTAGCACACTTTGTAAGATTTCTAAAAGAACATTTCCAATTCGAAGAAGAACATTACATGACACCAGATCAACTTGAACCTATTAATGATATATATAGACTTTTTGAAGAAAATTAAGGCATAATATTATATAAGTGTGTTTGCTTTGTTGTTGCAATATAAAAACCAAGAAAATTACAAAAAAAATCAAAAACTCAAAAATAAAAATAATAAAAAAAAAATCATCAAGTATAGTACTTTATTTATTTAGTTAGGTATATATATAATATATATACCACAAAACTTAGCACATATATATAAGATATATATCTGCAAAAATAATTATTTTAAAACAAAATGCCTAGAATCTTAAGAAGTGGTAAACAAGTAGATACCGATAATATGGGAGAACAAGAACAAGGTGATTTTGAAGATAGAACACTCATTGAAGATGATGTATCTTCAGAAGATGAAGGTGATAATGAGGAAGGTGAAATAAAAGATCCTAATGAACCCACTTTAGATGAAAAAGGAAATGTAAAATTTGGATCTCTTGCAAGTTTTACTCAATTCATCAAAGATCATATAGGGGAATTTACTCAAGCAGTACAAATGGATAATTCAGGAGAAGGTGATATGGAATCAGCTTTGGCAACTACATTTTAGATTCATACAAATCCATTATCTTATATGCCTTCAATAGATCAATATGATGATCAAGCAGGACCATCTACTCAAAACATGGTACCTTTAAATCAGAATGTTTCAAATCCAAAAACACAGTCATCTAGTATGGTTGTTAGCATCACTAAAGTAAGTTTTAAACAACAAAAGAAACCATTTGCTTCCATATTTTCTCAAGCTCTTAATCAACAAATGCCAAGTCAATAACAAAAATCTAAATAGATATAAGTACCAACTATCAATAAAAAATTCAACCAAACATAGTTCCCACAAATACTCTACATAATAATGTTTCAATTGGAAATCTTCATACAACAACACCAACTTACTATCAAAGGCATAACAGTATGGTACAGCCAAATCAATTTGGTGGACAACAACAACAAGGGCTTGAAGCTATAGTCAAACAACTAGCCTCTCGCCTAGACCAAATTGATCCCTACCATCCCTCGTACAGTTACCGAGAGATGTGTAGCCAACCCTTGGATCCTATAGTTGTAGCCCAACCTTATCCTAAGCATTTCCCCATGCCTGTCCTCCCGATATATAAAGGGACTGAAGATCCTATAGAGCATCTTCGTATGTTTAGAACGACATGTCATGATGTTTCTCATGATGATTTGTTGTTATTAAAGATGTTCCCTAAAAGTTTGGGAGGTATGGCCCTAGAATGGTACTACCAATTACCAAATAATTCTTTAAGGAATTTTGAGGAAACAGCAGAGACGTTTGTCCATCAGTTTAGTGCCTATATAGAAAGGCATGTGACCATTAAATATTTATACAACTTAAAGCAAGGAAAATATGAAAGCTTTACCGAGTTCTTAACAAAATGGAGACAACTTCTAGGTAAATTACACTTTGCGTTACCTCATCGAGAAATGCTAGACATATTCATAGGCAACTTGCAAGAACAATTGTCCTATGAACTTTCTACTGCTACAGTAACAACCTTTGATCAAGCCATTGATTTAGCAAGAAGGGTAGAATATGCCCTTATTAGAAGAGGTCAATTTAAGAAGAAAGAGGAAGATAAAACTTCTAAAAATCAATATAAAAACAAACAAGTAGTGGGTGATGGAGTTACTGATAGTAGAAATAACCCAAATGTTAATCTTACGGAAGCTATCAAAAAGTTTATATTGAAGGCTCCTGATAAACCACCAAGGGAATTTATGAGATTAAATCAACCTTTACATATGGTTTTACCTCAACTATTAGAACAAGGCTTGATACGATTGCCTGAGATAAGACAACCTGATACAACTGTGGCTGGATTCAGAGCTGATTTACACTGTAATTTTCATAGAACTGATGGTCATTCAACCAACTCATGTAAATGATTAAAACATGTGATACAAGACTTAATTGATAATGGAAAAATGGAGGTAGAAAAATTCCAACCAAAAGAGGCTCAAAATAATACACAAAAGACTCAAAATCAAAATGCAAATCAAAGTTTGGATATTTTTCAACATCCTTTACCAAAGCATGGTAAAGAAGTTGTAAACCAAGTAGAACACCATAATGTTCCTCATCCAACTCGATATGTAGGAACTATAAGTGGTTTTCTACCCCATCAAAACTTGCAAACATCATGTGTAACTACAGAATCTCAAGTTACTATGAGACCCTTGAAAAGATGCCAAATTACACCTTTAGAAAGTGATGAAGAAAGTGAAACAGGTAGTGAAGCAGAAATTGATTCAAATAGTTCAGAATATGAATCAGATCCTGTCACACCTATTACGGATTTATCAGTTCCAGAAGAACCATTTCCAAGAAGGGTAACTACTAGACCATCATCTCAACAATGGCTTACAAATGAACAAGCAGAAAGTACTAGACCCCATTTTGGTAATCCACGATATGACAACATTGTAGGTACCATCGGAGTTGTTACAAGACAACAAGCACAAAACCAAAATTCTCAAGATCAAAGTCAAAATGAGAAGACAAATCCATTCATATTAAAACATCCTACTAAAACAAATAATGTAACAAGTTCCCAACAAAGATCTCCATATAATATTAATGAACAATTAGCTACTATTACAACAAGAATATCTCTTTTGGATCTCCTAAGAACTTCCCCCACACATAGAGAAGAATTGATGAAAAATTTGAGCAAAATGATGGTACCCGAAGATATTGAACCTAACGTTGTAGTAAATGTTGTCACTTTGGATGAAACAAACTTCATAGATTTCAAATACAAGGATATACCTCCTCAAAGTATGTTTGGAGATAATCCTTTGTACATTACAACAATGATTGGAGATGTAGGAGTTAAGAGAGTTTTAATTGATAATGGATCTTCATTAAACATATGTACATATGATTTCTTTCAAATATTTGGATTCAAGAAAGAAGATATGAAAAATACTGAAATGATCATTAAGGCATTTAATGATGAAACCCAAGAAACATGTGGAGTCATGAAAATCCCATTGCAAGTTGGCCCAAGGGTTTTGGATACGACTGTGTTTGTTGTACCTTGTTTTGCATCGTACAACATCCTTCTGGGTCGACCTTGGATCAATGCAATGAGAGCAGTACCTTCCACATTACATCAATGTGTTAAATTTGAATTTAAAAATCAACTAGTCACTATTCATGGTGATCCTAGACCATTTGATATGTGTGCTGTGGTAGAACCTGTAGGGGTTCCATTTTGTCCTGCTATGTCTTCTGTTTATCCTAGTTCATCTGCACCACCAAAACTTTCCAAATCTAAATCATCTCCTAAACCAAAAACATATTCTAAATCATCAACATCAGCATCACCTTCTAAAAATATACCTAACCCCTTTCCTAACTCTATAGTGATAGAGTCACCTCCTGCATCTACAACATTTGAATTTACAGCATCTAAAGAGCTAGTTAAGGAGGATAATCCATCTACTTCATATGCCATTTCAGATGAAGTATTACCAGATTTATCTTCAGTACTAGCAACAACAGAAGAAGTTAATTTTGATATTCAAGATTCTTTAGTACTATCAAAATTACCACCATCTCCTCGAACATTAGGCTTACCAAAGAAAGGAAGCATATGTCACATTGGGAGTTGTGCCTTTGTATATGCAGGATATGATTGGGGTAAATTTTCAATGGTAAAAATTACAATTGATCAAGAGGGATTTGCTAAGTGTTATTTTTCTAATGGATATATAAAATCAAAACCAATGATGTGTAGCATGGGTTATAGAGGTAAAGGTTTAGGACCTCACAAAAATGGTATAAAAGAACCTTTAGAGGTCGAAGAGTGGCCAGCCCGCTGTGGTCTTGGTTATATCCCCACCAAAATAGAACCTTTCCCATATGAAGATGATAATCATCTTGTAACATATCAAGAATATATGGAACAAAAAGAACCTTTTAAAATGATACATACTTGTAATATGTTAACCTTAGTTTATCCAGAAATGATTGCTTCTGTGGATGAATGTTTAGATGGTGATATTTGTCATGATATAACTCTAGATGAAATTCTAAGAAATAATTTTTTCTTTGATGGATCAATGCCATGTATAGCTCACATAGAAGCTACTACCCCCCAAGAAGAATTAGCTAAATGCACGTTTGAGGAATTACAAGAAATGGGGGTATCACCCGCACCTCCCAACTTTGAAAGAGACCTAAATATTGTTGTAGAAAATTTTGTAAAAATTAACATTGGGACAGAAGAAAATCCTCACATGGTCAAAATTGGATCTGAATTAAATGAAGAGAAACAAAAACTATATATGGGATTCCTCATAGAATATCCCGATATCTTTGCTTGGACGTATGCAGATATGCCCGGCTTAGATCCTTCGGTAGTTATGCACCATTTAGTAGTGCGCCCTGATGCTAAACCTGTAAAGCAAAAACTTAGAAAAATGCATCCTAAAGTAGCACTACTAGTTAAAAGTGAATTGGAGAAGCTTTTGAATGTGGTATTTATACAAGCTATTGACTATGCTGAATGGATATCTAATGTTGTTCCAGTAACTAAGAAAGAAGCTACCAAAATTAGGGTTTGCACTAATTTTAGAGATATCAATGTTGCATGCCCTAAAGATGACTTCCCTCTCCCTAATATGGACCAAATCATAGATTTTACAGTGGGGAGTGGGATGTTGTCCCTTATGGATGGTTTTTTAGGATATAACCAAATTAGAATAGCTCCTGAAGACCAAGCTAAAACAACTTTCATCACACCTTGGGGGACTTTTTGTTGGAAAGTCATGCCTTTTGGTTTAAAGAATGTAGGTGCAACATATCAAAGAGCTATGACATATATTTTTCATGATATGATGTATGATATTTTGCATGATTATGTGGATGACATTATAGCTCACTCAACTAAAGAAGAGGATCACATTAATGATTTAAGAAAAGTGTTCGATAGGTTGAGAGAATATCAGATACGTTTAAACCCAGACAAATGTGTGTTTGGAGTAAAATCTAGAAAATTATTAGGAGTTATTGTTTCTATATGAGGCATAGAGATAGATCCTTTAAATATTAAGGCTATCCATGATATGCCACCACCTAAGAACATATCAGAATTAAGAAGTTTACAAGGAAAGTTACAGGCTATTCATCATTTCATTGATAAACTAGCAGATAGAACAGAACCTTTTCTTAAATTACTCAAGAAAAATACTTCCTTTCAATGGGATAAGGAATTTCAAGAAGCTTTTGATAGTATCAAACAATATCTTCTCAACCCTCCAGTGCTTGTTCCACCCAGACCAGATTGTCCTTTCATTTTGTATATTTTTGCTTTGGAACTTGCACTTGGAGCTATGTTAGCTCAAATAGATGATGAAAAGAAAGAACGAGCCACATATTACATAAGTAGAACTTTGATAAGTTATGAAACAAGATACACTCCATTGGAAAAACTTTGTCTAGCAGTTGTGTTTTCTACGCAAAAATTGCATCATTATATGCTTAGCCAGAAAACATATGTCATTGCAAAATCTGATCCACTAAGGTATTTAATGAGTAGACCATACTTATCAGGATGCACAACTAAGTGGGTTCTTGCTCTTAGTGAGTTTGAACTCACATTTATTAGCCAAAAATCTATAAAAGGCCAAGTTATAGCTGATCAGTTAGTTGCTGCTCCTATAGAATCTACTCAACCCATGAACATTGAATTTCCTGATGAATGCCTTAATTTAGAAGAGGATCATTCAAAAACTTGGACATTGTTTTTTGATGGAGCTAGATGTATGAGCGGTGCAGGTGCAGGAATCATATTAATATCTCCTCAGAAGCACCTAATACCATTATATTTTAAATTATAGTTTGCTTGTACTAATAACACTATAGAATACGAGGCCCTAATCCTTGGATTACGAGCCGCTTTAGCCTTAAAAATCAAGATTTTGTTGGTTTTTGGAGATTCTCAACTCATGATAAATCAAATTAATGAATTCTATCAAACATGAGATGAGAAATTGTGACCTTATAAAGAATATGTGGTTAAGATTATTTCATTGTTTGAAAAAGTGACTTTAGAAGCCATTCCTAGAACTAGCAACCGTGTTGTCGATGCTATGGTTGCAACTGCCTCTTTGTTACCTTTGGAGTTGGATGATGAATATGCTACTATCATTATCCACAAACTCCAAGAACCCGCTTCTTCAAAATCTTGCTTAGAACCATTGGATGTATTCTTGATTAATGAAGTCACCCCAGAACCTTGGTACATAGATATCTTTAATTTCTTGCAAAATGGGACTTTCCCTGAAGGATTAGATAGAAACCAACGTAGGTTATTACGTAAGTGAGTTGTCCGCTTCGTAGTTGTTGGTAATACTTTATACAGAAGATCCTTTGAGGGTATTTTGTTAAGATGTCTAAACCTAGAAGAATCTAAGAAAGCCTTAAGTGAAGCCCATGATGGATCCTATGGAGGACACTTTAGTGGAGGTGCCATTGCTAAAAAGCTCCTTAGAATGGGTTATTTTTGGCCTTCCATGGAAAAATATGCCAATGATTATGTGCGTCATTATGACAAATGTCAAAGACATGCTGACCTTGTCCATGCTCCTGCTCAGGAACTCCAAACCATAGCTTCTCCTTGGCCCTTCTCTAAATGGGGTTTAGACATTATTGGTAAAATTAATCCTGTCTCATCTAATGGTCATAAATTTATAATAACTACAATAGAATATTTTACAAAGTGGGTGGAAGCCATGCCTTTAGCTTCTTGCATAAGAGTCCAAGTCTCTAAATTTATCTTTAATCAAATCATTTGTAGATTTGGAATTCCATCTAATCTCATCTCTGACAATGGTACTTGCTTTAAGAACAAAGATGTTAAAAAATTGTGTCAAAAATATAAAATTCAACATAGATGGTCTACTCCTTATTATCCACAAGGAAATGGCCAAGTTGAAGCATCCAATAAAACATTAATCAAAATACTAAAAATATTGGTTAATAAAATAGGCCATGACTGGCATATACAATTATATCCTGCCTTGTGGGCTTATCGAACTAGTGTTCGTACTCCTACGGGCGCATCTCCTTTTGTCTTGGTTTATGGTGCTGAAGCTGTTTTTCCATTCGAATTAGAAGTTCCTTCTTTAGCTCTTTTACTTCAAGATGCGGAAGTTGGAGATGAATATCATGTTGGCAGATTAAGTCAGTTAGAACTTCTAGATGAAAAGTGCATTCATGCTTTAGAACATCTTCATGCCTACCAAGACAAACTTAAAATATCATATGCTAAGAAAGTTCATAACAGATCATTTGAAGTTGGTGATCTAGTTTTAAAAGAAAATAAAAAAATACAAATGCAACAAAAGACCTTAAAGGTAAATTCGAGCCCAACTGGCTTGGACCATACATCATCACTACCAAATTTGGATCAGGTGCATACATATTGGCTACCTTGGATGGAAAATATCTCAAGGAACCCATGAATATCATGCACCTAAAAAGATATTATGCATAGATCCAAAAGTCTCATCACTGTAAATAGTTGTAAATAATTTTTCATGCATTTCAAAAATTTATCAAAACAACCAAAAAATCACAAAATCCAAAAATCTCCAAAAATATTTCTACAACATTGTTTTATTTATATCTCTGCATTATTATCTACTAAAATTATGAGTAGTATTTTATATTATCTCAGATAAAATTCAAAAGTTATCCTGAACCATGCACTAAAATTTTGCTAAAATTAATAATTTTGATTTTTGTTGTTTTGATTATAAATCTCTCCTATATCAAAGAACACTATTACTTCACTAAATAATTCTGAGTTTGTAAATGATTTTGCTACTTTTTGGAACCAAGAACACACTTTTACACATTAAAATGATTTGTTGCAAATTTCAAAAAATGATACTACATAGTGAATCTTAAAACCTTAAGCAAAAGGTTTCCCCTGCTATCCTATCATGTGCATGGTCTAGAATACTGAGAAATTGGCAAAAGGACAAGTTCCTTCCTACCCAAATAAATCCCTTGCCCCACGTCTAATCTGGGCAAGTATCCTGAGAGAAAAAGAAAACAAAAGAAAAAAAAAAGAGAGAAAAGAAAAAGAGAGAAAAATCAAAGAAAAATGTTCCAAAGCAATAAAATCCCCTTGTTCAGAAATGAGCAAGAAATCCCTACCTTATAAATATGAAGAAAAGAAGGAGTATGGAACTTGAATCCCTGGAATTTCTCAGTTATTCAAAAATCATGAGGTAAGCCCCATAACAGGCGATTTGTGCCCAACTTGCTTGACATTGGGTAATTCCTTTTCACGTGGTGATATGTCTGTCACATTAGCGACCTTCTTTTGTATAGACCAATGTTCGCTTATGGAATAGCTAGCTTTTGGTGGTTTGATTTGCATAGTAGTTCAGTCCCTATGCATGCACAAAATCATGGTTAAAGAATACTTCACATGCACACACATTGGTTCATTTAAGTTTGCTATATCATTTTCTTACTCAGAATCGGTAAATGAATTTTGCAAAGCACACACATTTGTTATTCGAGAGATTTTGTATCATTATGATAAGATCAAAATAGATAATGAATGCACTTCACACACATTGGTTCTAGATAAATTTGAATTTATCTTTGAAATAAATTAAAATATTTCTTTGGAATTTTATTAGATAAATATCATCAATTCTTTTATCATTCTTCATTTTAAAAATTCACGATGATGGCATTATTCCTAAGCAATTAGGAATTCCTTGCTTAGCGAAAACCATATTTCTAATTTTTATGTCCAAAATAGTTTAAATAGTTCAAATTCCCTATCCAATATTTCTAAAAATAAAATTTATATCATCTTGCATCTTCATTTTTGACTTTCGCGATGATGACATTATTCTTAAGCAATTAGGAATTCCTTGTTTAGCGCAAGTCATCCTTCTAATTTTTCATACCTCAAAATAAATGTGTACATTTCTTTACAAAATTATAAAAACTTTTGTACATGTGATATAATGATCTATCAAACATTAATTTTGCATTTTAAAAAACAAACAAAAATTATATAGCATCCTGCATTTTCATCTTGATTTTCGTGATGATGACATTATCCTTAAGCAATTAAGAATTCCTTGTTTAGCGCAAATCATCTTTCAAATTTTTCATGCCCAATCAACATATTATTTCATAAAATATTTATCACATATTTTGAAATATATGACACAATGATTTATCTTACATTACTTTACATTTTAAAAGAACAAATAATTTCATATCATCATGTTGTTCATTTTGATTTTCGTGATGATGGTATAATTCCTAAGTAATTATTTCATATAATTTCACACTTAGGAATTCTATGCTTAGTGTTTATTTCTATAATATATCAAACATATTGTCCCAAAACAACATCAAACATTTCTTTCTCATCTTAAAGCCTTAAGATTATTCTTAAGCACACAATATTTTGGTATTAACAATACAAAACTTCCTCATAACAGGATTTACTTCATGACCTAGCAAGCATCAATCTCCACCAAGGGTCATATAACAACACAACATCCTTCGAGGTTCATTGCTAATCCCTCAAATCTATCATCACACAAAATCATCTTTCTCAAAACACACTTTACAAAATCATTTTCCTTTTATGTTGAGCATGATCAAGATGTTCAAAAATCAAAGCATGATTACAAGAAATTATGTAACACAACCATCATAAGGAAATGTAATGAATCATCCAATAAATCACACAAAGTCACATAAAAAAAATAAGATCAATATATATATTTCAAAAATTATGATTTTTCCACCAAACATATAATTTGGTGTAAAAACTCGAGGGGGCATCCTAGTCAGTAAATTAGTAATTATTTTATAAGACATCAATTTCACATAAACTATTCATTCTAAACCATCTACTCCATTTTTGCCCATGTCAAATCATAATAATTTCTACTAAAGTGTCTACACTTTTCTTTGATGCATTTATTGTTCATAAATACGTTAAAGAGGGGGAAAGATGTAGACATGAAAAATTGACTCATTTTCCTTAATTTATATCCTAGAAATGTAAGGTCATCTTAAAGAGAAATTTTACCCTATCAAATCATCTCAATTCTTATAGAATTTTATATCATTGGATAGGTCTTGAAAATAGCTTTCCAACGGTATATAATATGTCCTATTTTGACATAATTTTTCTTGTTTTTTGTGCCAATAAATTGCCCAACGGTCAACAAAATCTTCTGATGATCGAGTCCCAAAACAAAATTTTAATAAATTTGCTAAAAGACAAATTCCAGTTTAAAAACATATTATCTAGTTTGGTTGTCATTCAGATCAGGGAGGTTGGTGAGTAGATTGAATGTAGAAAATATAGGAGGGATCAAAATTCCTCAAACCCCTCCATGGCCTATTTAATCTAGGCCCTTTTCCATTTTTCCTCCTGACTAACTAACTAATTGACTAGCTACCTGGTAGGTTGAATTTTAATTCCTTGAGATAGCTGATGTAAAATGAACGAGAATTAGATTAGGAAATAATCAATCGAACATTAGGATTTGCCATTAACTTCAAAGTATAAATAGGTTACAAAATAGATTATTTAACGACTTAGCATTAGAAGCGCTAACGTCGTTTAATAATAGATTATTCTAACAAACTAACTAAATATCATAAGATATTTAGTTATTAACCATAGTAACTAGAAAGTAATTCATAGCATAGTAACTATCTCCTATGGTAGAAAAGTAAATGTAATAACCTATGTAGTATAATGCAATATACTACCTATTTTACCCTAACATCCCCCCTTTATTACATTACTTTGATATACAAAGTTTATTTTGGAACAGTTCAAATTTGACACGTCCAAGTGCCTTTGTGAAGATGTCAGCAACCTGTTCATCGGTGGGAATGTATTGGAGCTTGATGTTGTGTTTAGGAACTTCATCACGAATGAAATGACAATCTGTGTCAATATGCTTTGTGCGTTCATGATGGACTGGATTCTTGACCAAGCTCAAAACACCTGAGTTGTCACAAAACATGTGAATAGGAAGTTTCTTTGGTAGGCCCATGGTAGCCAAGATGTGACTTAACCATATCACTTCACACACAGCTCCACGTGCAGTGCGATACTCTGCCTCTGTTGAAGATAAAGCAACCACCTATTGCTTTTTACTATGCCATGAGACAGGACCAGATCCAAGATGAAATACATACCCTGATGTTGATTTTCTATCATCTATGGATCCAACGTAATCGAGTCAGTGTAACTCTGTAAGAAGAATGAATTATTCTTCTTATACTCTAGACCATAATCTGCACTACCCTGAATGTAGTGAAGAACCCTCTTAGCTGCTTTCCAATGAGAGACCTTTGGTTCTTGCATGAACCATGAAAGATAGTTTACAGCATAAGTAATATCTGGTCTAGTATTAGTCAGATAGATGAGGCTTCCAATCATCTGTCTATATAGTGTGCCATCTACCTATGATGAGTCATCATATCATGATAACTAAAGCCCTGATTCCATCGGTGTTGCTTTGGGCTTACAATCAGTCATACGATATTTTTCTACTAAAGTCTTGGCATACTTTTTCTGAGTCACCCTAAGATGATTCTTCTTCTATTCTATCTCAAGGCCAAGACAGTAGTGGAGAAGTCCTAGATCTGTCATATCAAATGACTCTTTCAAGTCATCTTTCATGACTTTAATCAATTTCTCTGAATTTCCAGTGATGATCAGATCATCTACATATAACACAAGAATCACTATTTTAGAACCTGTGTTCTTGATATAGATATTTGCATCAGATGGACTTCTCTTAAATCCATGTTGTAGTAGGTGACTATCCATTTTTATGTACCATGCTCTTGGGGCTTGTTTTAGCCCATATAATGATTTGACCAACTTGCAAACTTGTTGCTCATGGCCTTCCTCAGCAAATCTAGGAGGTTGAGTCATGTACACTTCTTCTTTTAAGTCACCATTTAGAAAGGCACTTTTTACATCCATCTGATGTAATTTCCATCCGAAATGTGTTGCCATAGCACAAAGAACTCGAATGGTGGTCATCCTTGTTGTAGGAGCAAAGGTTTCCTCATAGTCAAGGCCTTCCTTTTGAGCATAGCCCTTCACCACAAGATGGGCCTTATGCTTGTCTATGGTACCATCTACCTTATATTTGACTTTGTAAACCCATTTGCAGCCTATGGGTTTCTTTCCTTTAGGAAAATCTACCAGCTTCCATGTTTTATTCTTGATGAGGGAGTTATGTTCTGCATCCATAGTTGCCTTCCACTGAGGCAGTCTAAGTGCTTCATCAACTGTAGAAGGTTCATTTTCATCAAATGATGACAAGTAAACCCTCTCCTCATCTATTTCCATATCATCTTCCCTTGCTAACTCTCTATCAACAGAAAGGTCTTGAAAATCTGCACAAAGATCATCAACTGAAGTGGATGCTTCAGTATTTTCTTGTTGAGTCATGCTTCATGTCTTTGGATGATTGAGAGTAAGATCAGGTGGGGAAGTGAGTTTGGAATATTTCATTGTGCTTGTATACCATTTGGGAGGCTTTTCTGTTGTGGAGAAGGAAGTGGTTGTTGCTCCTCATCATCTAGGTATACTGATGTAGTGTTGGGTGTGAAAGCTTCATCAAACACTACATCTCTACTGACATGTATTTTCTTGGTAAATGGGTCTATCAATCGATAGCCTTTTGAGAATTCATCATATCCAAGAAAAACACATGGTAGGGACTTCTCATCTAATTTATTTCTTTTCTCCTTGGGTATATGCATAAAAGCCTTACACCCAAATACCCGTAGATGAGATATGGAGGGTTTCCTTCCACTCCATGCTTCCTGAGGAGTCATACCTTCAAGAGCCCTTGTGGGTGCTCTATTTAGAAGATATACTGTAGTTTGAACAACTTCAGCCCAGTAAATTTGCTCAATATTGGCTCCCTTAAGCATACATCGAACCATTTCCATAATGGACCGATTTCTTCTCTCAGAAACTCCATTTGACTGAGGAGAATAGGTTGTGGTCAACTATATTTTTATCCCATGTGTCTGTAAAAATGAGGAAAATTCCTTTGATGTGTATTCCCCCCTCGATCTGAATGGAGGGTCTTGATGAAACATCCTGATTCTTTCTCAACTAGCTTTTTGAACTGTTGAAAATAGGTAAATGCTTCAGACTTCAACTGCAAGAAGAAGACCCACATCTTGCATGAGTGATCATCTACAAACAATTGAAAATACTATTTTCCTCCACAACTAGTAGACATGGGACCACACAAATTTGTGTGAACCAACTCCAAAGGTACCTTAGCTCGAAAGGAGCTAGGTTCAAAGGGTACTCTGTGTTGCTTGCCTGACAAGCAATCTGAGCACACTAGCAAAGTAGATGAAAGAGTAGGTAGTCCTTTCACCATTTGATATTTATTGAGTTCTAGTAAATATCCTGAACTTAAATGCCCAAATCTCTTATGCCATAGAGATGTGGCCTCTTTTGTGGTTACTGCCATTGCAGTATGTGTTGAGGTAATTGCATCTAAGACAAACAAACCATGTTTGTATGAACCTATTGCTATCTATTTTCCTTTCTTAGTGATAAAGCAACGTTTCTTTTCTTTGTCCACCTTGAAATTGACATTCATGTGATTGTCCAGGATTTGTGGAACTGACAAGAGATTATTTTTCAATCCTGGTACATAAAGAACTTTTTGAATTTTACATTCTCCATCTGGAAGGGAGACAGAAACACTTCCTTCTCCCTAAACTCGATAGGTTTGATCATCAACAATGGTGACCGGTCTACCTTCTCGAGCCTCAAATGTCTCAAACCAGGACTTATCACCAGTCATATGCTTACTAGCACCTGAATCTATGTACCACACAGTGTCCTTGTGAGGGGAATATGTATGTGTCATGAGCACCTTGTGTGCTCGTTTAGAGTCCAAACTAGAATCTTCAGTTGCAATGTGTCCCTGTTGCTGTTTATTCTTGTTCTTTGGTTTACCTTTGCCCTTCTTGTTTCCTTGTTCATTGGGTGGTTTGTTCTTAAACCAACATCTTTTGGTTTCATGAGTGTCCTTGTCACAAATCTTACAATACTGCTTCTTCTTCTAAGTCTCTTTGCCTTTACCCTTGTCTTTATTAGAAGAAGAACCTTTCTGTTGATTCCACTTTTTCTTACCACCTTGTCTGTTTGAGAAAAGAGCATTGTTGGATGCCTCATCTCTTTGGAGTTGATTAGCTTCTTCTGTTTGAAGCATATTTACCAACTCGACAAAAGTCACTTGTCCTTCGAGAGACTTGTAATGAAGTGATCAACATTCTGTAGGAGTCGGGAAGAGCCCTCAAAATGATAGAGGTCAAGACTTGGTCTTCCACTTTTTCTCCTAAGGATTGCAGTTTTGTTTTCAATTCTGCCACTCTGCAGAGGAATAGCTCTACTGTTTCTCCTGATTTCATATGAAGAGTATGAAGCTGTGTTTGGAGGTGAAGAATCGTTGATTGATTCTTCCCCACAAATATGGTTGTTAAGGCATCCCATGCCTCCTTACCATTCTTAGCTTCACTGATATGAGGTTGGATATCATCAGTAATAGCTAGCAAGATCATTAAGGATAGTTTTCTATCATTTTTATCAAATGTTGTTTGATCTGCTCCTGTTGATTGAGGTCTAGTTTCACTTCCATCCACTATAGACCATAGATCCTCTATAGTTAAGATAGCTTTCATCTTAGTCTTCCATGCAGAATAATTTGAACCTTTGAGCAATTGGCTCTCAGTGAGATACTTGTGCATCATGGCCATGGTGAAGGTTTCAAATTGATAGGACTAAGATGGTTGTATCTTGCACTATACCCTCAAAAGAGTATATGGAAGATGTTTAATTTGCTTCTATAAGATATTTAATGGCACCTGCCTTAACACCCTTAACAAGGGATGAAAATTTTGAGGATTTTAAGCCAAAAAAATAGAGCAAATTAAAGGGGTAGGTTTTGAAAGACTTCTGATTGTGCTCTCTAGGATATTTAATGGCACCTGCCTTAACACCCTTCAAGAAGGATGGAAATTTTGAGGAAATTAAGCCAAACAAAGAGAGTTAATCAAGGTGTTTTGAATTTTGACTTTTGATGGGGAATAAAATTGACTTTGTTTTAACTTGTGCAAGGTGTAGCACGATTTGGAGTGAAGTTTGGGTTTTGTGAAATGCTCCTTCAATGTTCTATCTGATTGTTTAATTGCACACAAAAAACATGATTGTTAGTGCAATAATAAAAAACAAGAGAGCAACCCAAATTATTATCACTCTAGGTGTCGGATGCAACCGAAAATGCACCTAGTATAGTCAATTTTTAAGAGAAGGTGTCGAGTACAATCGAGAATGCACCTTTCTTGCTTTGAAATATCCCCCCTTTCTCTTTACAATTTTGCAAAAAAATAGAATCACAAGATATGACTTCTATCCCCCCTTAATTTTTACAAAATTGAAAAATTAGAGCACTCCTTTCAAGACAAGTCGACACACGACCCGCGTTTGAAAGGCTTCCAGACCAGTCGACACACGACTTTGGTTTTTGTCTTCCACACTCAAGCATGAGGAGCAAAAAAAATAGGATTGAATAGATCTCAAGTTTACAACAAAAAATTGCTATTTTATGTTTTATGTCTCCTTTCTTGAAGGAGAGAACAAAAGCAAAGTTTGAAGGTTTGTGGAAAATGAGATAACCTTTATGCTTCCTCAATCATGGCATGCTATGTGTTTTGCAATAGAATTGTTGAGTTTCTATGTCTTATATCTCCAAAAATGAATGAAGAAAACTATAGAACTTCTATGGAGTTTATTGCAAAAAAATGTTGAAGCAGGTTTTTAAAATTTGCCAAAAAGAGGTTCCTATGTTTCTTTTGTCTCCAATTGAGAGAAAACACTATTTGATTTTTGGAACATTTAAGGCAAAAATTTTGTTTGGATTTCAAGTTCTCTAAGTTTGATAAAGCAAAAAAAATATGTATTTAAGATGAAATTTCTATAATTTAGGAAAAAATTGGAAAAAAATGGTCCAATTTGATTAAAAATTGAATATTTTATGCCAATTTGAAAATAAATTATAAAAAAAATCAAAAAATAATATTTTTAATGCTGAAAAAACTGTAGAAAATTAAAATTTTTTGAAAAAAATTTATGAAATCGATTAAAAACCTTTGTATTTGGAGGCATTGGGAATCGAACTGGTGCCTCCACGGATGCTAGGCGGTCGCGCTAGCCAACCGAGCCACCGCCTGGTTGGAAATGTCTTCGGCGTGGCTGCAACTTAAGGTGGCCATGGTGGTGATGAGCCTTTGTGGGATTTATCCCACATGCATCCCAAAATGGGATGCATAAGGCTTTATAAGCCGTGACACTCCCATCCAACGTTGATTGCCTATGGGCAATCGACGAGTCTCGCCCGCCCTTTTTGGACGTCACCATGTGGCGCCAGGGGTGGGCCTAGTCGAGTCCAAGTCGAGTCCAAGTCAGTCTTGTCATCCAGTGGCTATCCACCATGTGTCGAGTCTGAGTCAGTCCTCCGGTCCAGTCAGCGTCCAGGTGGTGCATGGTCGTTGTGCCATGTGTCACCTAGTCAGTGTCCAGGTGGTGCGTGGTCGCGGTGCCACGTGTCGCCTAGTCAATGGTCCAGGTTGTGCCTCGGGGTGCGTGTAGTCCAGAGATCATTAGATCTCACCACTTGTCACGTCATGATTGGTCGGGTTCAAGGATCGGAGGGCCTCCTACCCTCATGGATCCTGAGGTGGTCGGGGATCGAAGGGCGCTACTGCCCTCTCGAATCCTGAGGTCATGGCCCACGTGTGCATCCAGCTGGGAGGCGAGGGTGCTCCTGCCCTCTTGGCCCTCCTAGATCTATGGAGGCCACGTGGGTCTACGGGCAGGCCTATGGGCCTGTGCGATGCATGCGGGCCTAGAGGGCCTGCGCATCGCCTACGGGGCCAGTAGGCTACTGTAGGGGGTCCAGTGGGCCTACGTGATGCGTGTGGGCTTGGTGAGCCTATGCATTGCATGTGGGTCCTGGAGGGCCTGCGTGTCACCTACGTGGGGGCCAGTAGGGCTGCTCCTACGATCCGGACCTACGGGCCTGCGAGCCTCGTGGAGAGTGGCGGAGATCCAAAAACCACCTAGGAATCCGTGCGAGGAGACAGCAGGTCTGACGGTGCAGAAGAGTTAGCAGGGAGGAGGCAACACAGATGCCAGGTAACCAGGTGGAACGAGCGATGCTCATGTTATCCACCCTAGCGAGGATACCAATGATGTAAAATGAATGAGAATTAGATTAGGAAATAATCAATCGAACATTAGGATTTGCCATTAACTTCAAAGTATAAATAGGTTACAAAATAGATTATTTAATGACTTAGCATTAGAAGCGCTAACATCATTTAATAATAGATTATTCTAACAAACTAACTAAATATCATAAGATATTTAGTTATTAACCATAGTAACTAGAAAGTAATTCGTAGCATAGTAACTATCTCCTATGGTAGAAAAGTAAATGTAATAACCTATGTAGTATAATGCAATATACTACCTATTTTACCCTAAAAATAGCTTATTCCCTTAAGGATCCCTCACATTATTTTATTATGCAATTACATTTCCCAACATCCCCATTTGTTTAATTCTATCATTGCAGGTCCCAGTTACAATCACCTAGATATCAGCATAATCGCCAGGCGATCGACAAAAACGCTAAGCGATTTCATCAGAAATGGTAGGTGATTTCATTAGATCGAAGGTGATTTTGTCAAAATATAGGTGATTCTATCTATAGATCAGCAAGGAGGTAAGGATTCAAACCACTATTTGCATATCTTTCCCTATTTCCTTTTTGTTCATGCATTGTTCAATATTTATTTAGTTTACTACTTAAATTTGCATATTGCATCTTGGTGTTCACCATCATTTCAATTAACTGCATCATAAAATTAGGATCATAATCGCATAAATACATGGTATACTATATTGAATTATCATCATAGTGTTCTCATGTCATTTGATATCCATTTGCATATAGAAATTAAAACATATTTGTGATTTGGAATACAAGAAAATTATCATACTTTGCAAGAAACCCTATTTTCTGTCAATTATTTTATTACAAGATCGTGACATAATCGCCTATGATTTTGTCAAATTGGAGGTGATTTTGTCTAGAACATAGGTTATTATATCTGGAATAGAGGTGATTCTATCAAAAATAGAGGTAATTTTGTCCTTATACAAGCCTCAGAATCTCCATCAAACATTCGACTCAAGTAAGGCTTATAATTTCTTATAATCCCAATCTTAGGCATTGTATTTCATTTTGTATCCACTGTCTGCTGTCCTCATTAAATCAAAATTGCATATAGATATTTTAGTTGCATAAAGGCCAAACTTAGGTGTATGAGAATGATTTATAAAAATAACACATCAAACATCTTCCAATCCTAGGTATGGAAACTACTACTAAAATTTTCCTGGTGAACCCTTAATTCATCAAAAAATCACCACAAGAAGGCACAATTAAGTGCCTCTATTTTGAGGTGTAGCTCTACTATTTTACCATTCCCATCTGAGGCACCGATCCATTAGCCTAGAGGAAAGGAGTGCAAAAATTTTATGCCTACACCAATTAACACATTTCCATTGCCAATTCCAGCAAATTCCACCACCAATCTATTTCAGAACACCAAGGTGACCCTTGATCATCAATTATTTGGATAATTTGAACATTCCCAGCCCTGGTTTCAAGAGAAAGAGGATTTTTCCTATAGCCACAGTTTTCAACCATGGCTTATATAGCCAGCTATGCTTAACACCCATAGCTAGGGTTTGATGCTCTTTTCCTTCCATTTTAGAAGTAGAATTCCATTTCCAGTTATGCTAGTATAATCTAGCATAGATTAGCATTTGTAGAAGACATTTACATGGTTAATTTGCAATATTAGAGGTATATTTACCTTAATATTTGTCACATTTGCCTATTTACATACATCTTCATAGATTAGTTTTATTCATGCTTTATGTTTCAATTTACATGTTAGATTATCTAGATCTATATATTTTCAAGCATGCTTTACATTAATTTAGCCATTTTATAAGCATTTTTGCATATCTTTATGCTTATTTCAAGTATTTGCCTTATTTATTGTATTTCTTGTCAATAGCCTCATCATGAGAGGCTTTATATGCATTTAATGTCCTTTGTTGTTTCTTGTATATAGGTTACAGGTTCTTTCAAGCTTCAAGGCACTCTCAACATCAAGTTCCTCTTGAAGAATGGAGAAGGAGGCATCATTTTAAGCCCTCAAGCATAGTTGATGGAGATATGAAAACCATTGTGAAGCACATCTTTCCCCATTTTAGGGTCATTTGCATATTGTAACATTGTATCAAACTTTGGTATCCCTAAGAGGGATGAATCTATAATAAGTGATTCATTTGATTAATAACAGAGAGCTTCCTTTGTTATTTCTTTTTTGTCAAATGATTGCTTATATTACATGATTTCCCTTTGTTATGTTATAATAGCTTTAGTTTTGTGGTTTTCATAGCTTTCTACAATGGCAATCACGGTGGAAACCCCACAAATTTTGTTGTCTTTTACTAAATTTTTCTCTATTTTGCATTTCAGGTCTTACCTGTGCTTGAAAGCTACAACGTACAGTCTCAACCATGATTAACACCCATGGATAGCATTTCAGCTGCATTTAACATTGGTGGCTAGCAGAGAGCATAGAAAAATATAGTAGGCAACCTGTATCTTCATCAAATGAGGGATTCCAAGTAAGTGTTCCTCTTCTGTGTTTTATGGTTTTCTAAGTTTTTTGATTCAATAGGTTCTAAGTAATTCACATAGCCAAAAATTTAAAATCAAACAATAAAAAATTTCTTGTCTGCTATCAGCTACGGCTAACAATAGCAGCTAGCTCTATCAGTTGTTGTTGTCAATAGTGGCTAAGTTTTTGGGTTGTGTTTTTGTCTAGTGATCGATTCTATTGCCTGTTATACAAAACAATAACTAATATTTAGACTGTGTTTTAGGGTTTGCATGCTTGGGGTCTATCTAAATGTTAGGATCCCATCCTAACCCTTAATGTAATAACTTCCATGATGTAATAATTCCTAAATAATGTGGGTAGTACCCATGATTAATATTTTGTAATGTTCTAAGTTTTAGCTTATATAGTGCCTATGACAAATGGCACCCTTTTTATGTAACACATGGTAGATAGGTTATGTAAGGTGGCCTTGTGCATGTAATTCGAGTGGTATTGTGCATGTAATTTGAGTGGCACCATGCATGTAATTCAGGTGGAATTATGCATGTAATCCAGGTGGCATTTTGCATGTAAGACAACCATGGAAGGGAACTCTTTAAATACCCAAGAAGGCACCAATGTATTCATCTTTTTGCAAATTAATGAAGTGTTGAAGGAGGTTGCCCCCTCGAAGAGGCTTGCGATTCTATCTTATTATGAGATTGTTCCTTTATGCAAATTTTTGTTATAATGTGTAATTTTTTGGAATATTAATATGATGTTTATGTGAGTTTATTTCCAAGAAATTGTGTGAGAGTGTGTTATTTGAGTTTATTTTAAAGCAAAATCCTAACAAGTGGTATTAGAGAACTTTCCAGGTCCAAGTTCTGTTGTAACAGTAACAATCCAACTACACTACCACCATGTCGCTCTCATGACAATGCTATCCCATTGCTCCCAGGAAGTGCACCACCAAATATCAGGCCATACAGGTACCCTCAAGCCATGAAATTAGAACTAGAAAAATTGGTAAAGGAATTACTCAAGGCTGGTGTCATTCAGCCTAGTACTAGCCCCTACTCCTCACCTGTCCTACTTATTCCCAAGAAAGATGGCTCATGGTGCCTATGTATTGATTACCAGGAACTCAACAAGACTATGATCAAGGATAAATTTCCTATTCCAGTGGTTGATGAATTACTCGATGAACTACATGGGACCATGTATTTCACCAAGCTTGATCTCCACTTTGGCTACCATCAGATTTGTCTCAAGGATGAGGACATCCCCAAAACTGCATTTCGCACTCATGAAGGTCAAGGATGAGGACATCCTTCTACATTCCAAAGTCTTATGAACAACATCTTTTGGCCCTTTCTGTGAAAATTCATCCTTGTGTTTTTCGATGACATCTTGATTTATAGCCGCACATGGGAAGAGCACCTCCATCATGTGGATCAAACTTTACAGCTGTTGGTCACCCATCACATTTTTGTCAAAAGGTCCAAGTGTTCCTTTGGTCTTATTGAAGCAGAGTATCTGGGACACATTGTCTCATAGGATGGCATCAAGGTTGACCCTAAGAATATTCAAGCAGTTCAAGAGTGGTTGAAACCTCGCACCCTTAAGGGACTTTAAGGATTTTTAGGGCTTACAGGCTATTATCACAAATTTACCTACAATTATGGGAAGATAGCTGCTCCCCTCACCTCCATGTTGAAAAAAGACTCCTTCACTTGGACAAGGCCTGCTGACCAAGCCTTCATTGAACTCAAGCATGCTATGACCACCACTCCCGTCTTAGCCATACCAAATTTCTCTAAACCATTTATCATTGAAAGTGATGCTTATGGTCATGGTATTGGGGTAGTATTTATGCAAGAAGGATGACCTGTGGCTTTTACTAGCAAGGCCCTCTCTGACTGTAATCTGGTGAAATCCACATATGTTAAGGAAATGTTAGCCATATTGCATGCAGTCACACATTGGGGACCTTACCTCATTGGGAGTCACTTCTCCATCAAAACCAACCATCGGAGTCTCAAATATTTTCTATAACAAAGAGTTGCCACACCTGACCTACAAAAGTGGGTGTCTAAACTCATGGGCTATGATTATGATATCACCTACAAAAATGGAAAGGAGAATATTGTGGTTGATGCTCTTTCTTGCCAAATGGAGACCGTAAGTATGTTGTGTGCCATCTCAACACCACTTCCCCAATGGATTGATTCCTTGCATCAAGAAGCATGTCAGGATGCAGATTTGCAAGCTTTTATAGCCTCACTAATGGATGATCCAGATTCTGCACCAGGATATAATTGGAATGGCCATGATATGCACTACCATCAATGCCTGGTTCTACCTCATAAGTCCCCACTTTGAGAGCTCCTCATGAAGGAATTGCATGCCACTCCCTCTATAGGCCATTTAGGGTTCCTTAAAACATATGAGCAACTCAAGCGCACCTTCTTTTGGAAAGGTATAAAATGGGACATCCACTCTTTTTTTGCTTCCTGTAACACATGTCAAAGGATGAAAGGTGAAACAATGTGCTCTCCAAGCACTCTTCAGCAATTTCCTATCCCGGATCAGGTTTGGACCGACATTTCCATGGACTTTATAGAAGGGATCCCTAAATCTGGAGGCAAGTCAGTTATTTTTGTGGTAGTGGATCGCCTTTCAAAATATGCTCACTTTTGTGCCCTTGCCCATCCTTATACAACATCCATTGTTGCACAAATTTTTCTTGACTCCATATTTCACCTTCATGGCATGCCCACCTCCATTGTATCTGATCGTGATCCCACCTTCACTAGTCATTTTTAGCAAGAGTTGTTTAAGTTGTAGGGGAATCAGCTCAAAATAAGTTCAGCCTACCATCTGCAAACAAATGGTCAAACAAAAGTTGTTAATAAATACTTGGAAACCTACCTTCGTTGCTTTGTCTCAAATCATCCCACTCAATGGGCCAAATGGCTATCCTTGGCCGAATGGTGGTACAAAACTTCCTATCATACCGCAACCAAACTCACACCATTTGAAGTAGTCTATGGGCACCTTCCACCTATGCCTTCCTCTTACATTCCTGGAAGCTCCAAGGTCCAGGTCATCGAAAAAACTTTGAGTCAACACACCGATGTCCTTCGCCAACTTAAGCAGAATTTGAACATGACCTAGAATTGGATGTGCCAAAAAGTTGATCAACATAATTCTTAGCATAGTTTTGATGTAGGTGATATGGTATTTCTTCGCTTTTAGCTATACAAACAATCATCCCTACAAATTTGTAGGTGCCAGAAGCTTGCTGTAAAATTCAATGGTCCTTACCAGGTTCTACAAAGGATTGGCCCCACAACTTACAAATTGGTGCTCCCACCTACTTCCAAGATTCACCCAGTTTTTCATGTCTCCGCTCTCAATAAATTTGTGGGCACACAAGTACAGGTTCAACCCACACTTCGTAAATTGGATGAAGAAGACTCCATATTACTTGAACCTGAGTAGTGTTGGATCATCGGGCTCGCACTCTTCGCAACCGTACCATTATAGAGCTCTTGTGAAAAGGATTGAAAATCCAACTAAGTGTTCTATTATTTACAATACAATATATAGGCACTAATGGCCCAAAATACATAACCAAACCCATCAAATCATGGATTTGATCCAATATGCTTAACCATAAGCTACAAAAGTGCAAAGGAGAATGCACGTAAACTTCTAAGTTAAGAGAAAGGAATATTGCTAACTAGAAGATCCATTTTAGCTATCTTGAAGTACACACTTCCTACTTTGAGTTCACACTTACTAACTAACACTCTAAATGACAACTAGAAGATAACTAGTGCCCACAAGTGCATGTGAGAAGGAGACTCACTTACAATTATTAATTTGCAAGAAATAAACTATGCAAACCTAGCTAGGAACTACTAGAGGGGTCATATGAAAGATCAAACATCAATCCTCATCATGCCTCCCCACAATAGAAGCATTGGACTCCAATGCTTTTAGAAGAATAGGAAAGTCACGGGACATCTGATGAAAAGAAATCCAACGAGCCTGATGCGGCAGCTGTCCTCGTCGAGCCACAAGATATGAGGTGGTAGACCCCTGGCGAGTCTGTCGAGTCTTCGTGTCATAGATCTGATCTGCATCCAATGGTAACTGAGCATCAGGAACCACGTCCATAGGATGACTGATAGCTGGTGCGATCTCCAATGTAGAGTCAAAGTACAACTTCAAAAGATCTACATTGACGACGTCATGAATTCCCAAGTGTGCGGGAAGATCAAGGCGGAAAGCATTCTCGGACACCTGTTGAAGAATAGTATAAGGCCCATAGCGAATTGGTTTGATTTTGCTATGAGTCTTATCAGTAAAACGTCGCTTGTCAAGATGCAACCAAACTTTGTCACCAACCTGAAATGGATGAGGAATTCGATGTCGATCCATGGCCTTTTTCACTCTTCTGTGTGTCTTTTGCAAAATCTCAACCACCTTTGATTGAAGATTTTGCAAGTGTTGAATAAATGAGTGTGCCTTGTCTTGCTCCTTCCGAAGATGTGAAGTGACAGGAGAAGGCAAAGACAAAGGTAACTCATAAGGTGCCAAGGGCTGAAATCCCATACAAACCTCAAAGGGTGAATGACCTGTAGAAGAATGTAGGGCCCTATTGTAGGCATGTTCAATATGAGTGAGACTCAAGTCCCACTTTTTTGGTGAAGCGTGATGATAGATTCGTAAACTTTGCACAAGTGTACGGTTTACCACTTCAGTCTGCCCATCGGACTGCGGATGATAGGCGATGGAAAAGTTAAGGGAAACTCCCAAAATCTTCCACAAAGAACGCCAAAAGTGACCCACAAAGCGTGAATCACGATCCGAGATAATGCTGGTAGGTAGACCAAAGGAACGCCAAATGTTGTCAAAGAAAAAATTGGGCTAAGTCTGACTGCAGAACTTGTCTTGCGGCATGGAATAAACTTAGCCATTTTCTTGAATCCTGTCAACCACCACGAACACACAATCATGTTGGCGCACCTTGTCATAGGAAAACCACTAACCAAATCCATGGAAATGCTTTCCCAAGGACGGGAAGGAATGGGCAAAGGCATGCCTAAGCCAAACTTCCTATTAGCTGGTTTTGAGCGACAACAAACTGCACACTGTTTGAGAAATCTCAACACATCCCTCTGCATTTTAGGCCAATAGAAAAATCTTTGCAAATGATGAAGTGTTTTATGCTTCCCAAAGTGACCACCATAAAGTGTAGAATGAGCTTCCTTAAGAAGTGACACTCTAGGCTCACAAGGAACACAAACCTTGTCCAATTTGTAAAGAAGTCCTTCTTTGATGTAGAAATCTTGGAAAGGACGCAAATTGGAAGAAGAAGGCTTACTCACTTGCTCAAATATTTTTCCAAAATCGGGATCCTGTGAATACTGATTAGGCCAAGTCTGAAATCCCAAGTGTGAAGTGGACATAACTGTTAAGGCAAGAGCGGTTGGAGGCCTACTCAAACAATCGGCAACAGTATTACTCTTCCCCTTTTTGTACTTGATCACCAAGTGAAATTGTTGGAGGTAAGAGGCCCACTTCATATGTCTTGATTCTTCAATTTTACTTTGAGATTGTAAAAACTTGAGAGGCATATGATCGGTGTGTACTCACTGTATCTTTTCCCAAAAGATAATGTCTCCAATACTTAATAGCTTGAACTAATGCATACAACTCCTTGTCATATGTAGAATAGTTCAACTTAGCAGCAAGAAAAAGTTTTTGAATGATAAGCAACTGGATGACCATTCTGTTTGAGCACAGCTCCTAAGGCAACTTTAGAGGCATCCGTTTCAATCTCAAAAGGTTGAGAGAGGTCGGGTAAAGTTAACACGGGTGTTGTACAAAGTTTCTTTTTGAGTTTCTCAAAGGCAACTTCTTGGCTTTTCTCCCAATGAAATGGAATTTTGGACTTAGTGAGATAATGCAATGGAGGCTGCAAGGGTGGAATATTGAGGAATGAACTTGCGATAAAAATTCGCAAGTCCTAGAAAACTCCTTAACTCGGTGAGAGTTGTAGGAGGGGACCACTTAAGTAAAACATCAACTTTTATGGGATCTACCTGAATTCCACTTTCACTAATCACATAGCCAAGGTAAGAAACTGAAGTATTGCCAAAAGAACACTTGGAAGAATTGGCATATAATTGATTCTTCGCAAGAAGATCAAGGGTTTGCTGGATATGCCTAAGGTGTTCCTCCCAAGTTTTTGAGAAAATCAATATATCATCAAGATATATTATTACAAATTTGTCAAGTACATCATGAAATACATCATTCATCAACCTCATGAAGGTTGCAGGAGCATTAGTAAGACCGAAGGGCATGACCAACCATTCAAAGAGGCCCATCTTCGTCTTAAAAGTTGTCTTCCATGTATCCTCGGCTTGGATACGCACTTGATGATATCCACTTTTGAGATCTATTTTTGAAAAGAACTTAGCTCCTTGAAGCTGATCTAATAAATCATCAATGCGTGGTAATGGATATCTATTCTTTACAGAAATTCTGTTCAAAGCACGAAAATCAATACACAATCTCCAAGTGCCATCTTTTTTAAGAACCAACAAAATAGGTGAGGCACAAGCAGAAGTACTTTCCTTAATGAAACCCTTAGACAACAAATCTTCTATTTGCCTTTTTATTTCTTCATTTTGCAAAATAGATTGTCTATACATGGGTGCATTAGGTAGTGAAGAACCAGGAATGATTTCAATGCTATGATTAATTGTGCGAATTGGAGGAAGAGACTTTGGCTCCTGAAATATGTGTGAATAACTTTGCAATATTTTATCCATTGAAGAGTGTTGCTTTGTAATGGATGTGGATGTAGAAGTGTTTTGAGAGCGAATGAAAATTAGAGCAACATCACCACCTTTTTTAATTACTCTTTTTGTTTGCTTGGAACTTAGAATGATGTTAGGAGTGTTGGTGCTTTTAATGAGAAAGACCTTACCATATTTTTGAAGTGTGTAGGTTCTTTTGAAAGCATCATAAACAACTCTCCTATCATACTGAAAAGGTTGTCCAAGCAAAATCCCACAACAATCCATAGGAGTCACATCACAAGTGACTTGATCTATGAAATGTGGGCCAAGTGCAAATTTTAATGTGCAAGTGTGAGTGATTTCTGAGCCTCTTCCACTATCCTTCCAACCCAAAGAATAAGGTTGAGGATGAGGCTCCATAGGTAACTTCAAACGCTCGACAATGGACCTCGCAATTAGATTTTTCTGCGAGCCATTATCCACTATACAATCGGTTGCAAAATTATGAAGCAAATGGGCTCGAGTGATGAACAAAGCATCACGAGCTCCTTCTGATGAACTTACATTTACCAAGGTAACTTCATTAAGCTTACCTCGTAATTTCGTGTATACTCTACTCTC
Source organism: Wollemia nobilis (assembly GCA_028583015.1). NCBI lineage: Eukaryota > Viridiplantae > Streptophyta > Pinopsida > Araucariales > Araucariaceae > Wollemia > Wollemia nobilis. The sequence goes on from JAQPPZ010000030.1 coordinate 10,685,161, forward strand.
TCCTACAGACTCAAGGGGACCTTTGGGAGCATCCTCCTCTTGAGTAGTAATTACTAAACTCTTCTTTTTAAGCTTAAAGCAATCAACTTTTTCATGGCCTTTCTTCTTACAATAATTGCAAAATTTTTTAGAAGAAGAAAAAGAAGAAGAAGGTTTAGAAGAAGAAGAAGGAGTAGAAGCGGAAGGGGAAGGAGAAGAAGGAGATGGAGAAGAAACATTCTTCTTTTGAGCAAAATTCTTCTTTTGTGAGAAAGAATTATTCCCTTTTGATGAGTTTGCAACCACTTGAGTAACAGGTGCACGGAATGCCTGCGAATGCGCCTTAAACTTGTCCTCCGCAAGTTGCGCCTGGTTGAAAACTGAATCCAATGTTTCCATAGAAACAAACATTAGTTCCCTGTACAAATGCTCTAACAAGCCACTTTGAAATTTGAGAATCAAAGCTGGAACATCATCCTCCACATTCACAAGTATCCTGAACCTGTTAAACTGGAAAATATATTCTTGTACAGACATATTAGTACCTTGTCGAAAATGAAACCATTTAATAACCAATTCCCTAGAATAATTTGAAGGATAAAAATTGGTCTTAAGACAATGTATAAGCTCATCCCATGAAGTGAGTGCATCCTGTCCTCTTTTTCGTTCAACAAGTACTTTGGCTAAACCAGAAAGTTTTAGCTTAGCATAAGGCACTACATCGTCATCTGAAAGTTGAGAGTAAGAAAACCAAGAACTCATGTCAAGAATCCAACTATTCAAGACATCAGGGTTCCTGGATCCATCATAAAATGGAACTTCACAACGAACTCTCAGACGAGAATCATGAGCAGAAGTTGAAGCATTATGCACAGAAATGTCATTTACCTTCATGGCAAGATTGCCAAGGACTTCTGCCATGGTAGTATCATTAGCTTTATCTGCTAAAGCATTTACAACATGGGCAAGTTCTGCCACTTGGGCAGCCAAGTCAGAAGCCATGTGAACCCGGGTATAAGCCAGGAGTAAAAATGAGAAAGCACTAAATCAAGGAAAGAAAATGGAAATTTTCCTTGTTACAATGGAGTGCTTCTGAATTTGAAAATTTACTCCTAAGGCTCAAAATTTTGAAATTTTAAACTAATCTAAGGTGCAATTTAGAATTTATTAATTTAAAAATAACTTAATTAAAAATTAAATTTCAATTAATCCAAGATTAATGAATTTAATCAAGTTATTAAAAATTAAATTAATAAAAACAAAATTTAACATGCAACCTTAAATAGTAAAAATTAAAAATTTACAATAAATTACCCTTCAAGATGACTTACAGTGCACTCCAACTTAATTTCAGTGCATGAAATTCTGCTGCTACTGTGGCACACTTCCTGAGGCAGACTTCACAAAACTCCTGTTGCACGCTTCTCGAGCAAATAAACCAACAACAAAATTCCAGTTACAGTGTAGAAGAAGTACAGTTGGCACAAATTTTCATGCCACAAGTTTCCATGCACAAACTTTTGTGCATAAACTTTCATGCACAAAGTCCCTTAAGCTTGGCCGAAACAGTTCCAAGCTGCAACCACCCCTGGCAAAACTACTGCAGGCCCTGGCGTCATCGACCATAGGCCCGACAGATGCCTAACAACACTGTAAGGCACTGCTGTGGCGGCTCTATGGGCAGCAGGCCCTGCAGACGTTTGACAGGCTTGTCAGGTGCTGCGTCGTAGGCAGCAAAGCCGACAGTCGCCTGACAATACTGTCGAGCATCTGCGACGATTGATCTCATGCACCGGTGTCGACACCGATGAGTTGTCAAGCTATCGAGGCCGATAGGCAGTGTAGTCTCGCCATCGGCTCGGCATCGGGTGGTGCTTGCCGTGGCCTGCGTTGCGAGCGTTGTCGGCGACAAGCGTACGTCGTAGGACCGACGCTCGACAGAATGTCAGGCTGTCAGTTCACGGGCAGCGAGCCGAGTGCGTCAGGATTGTCTGACGTGCTCGACCAGCCCGCGGCTGCCGACCAAGCACCCTCGGTGCTAGCTGCGGTAGCCGAAAAGGCATAGACGCCTGAGACTTTCTAAAAAAAAAAATAAATTTTCAATATATATATATTTTTTTACAATAGATACAATTAATATATTAAAAAGATAATATATTAATAAAAATTGAAGCTTTTCTAATACAAACTAGAAAAATTTAAAAAATTAACCAGGAGGGTTAATTCCCAAAACTTGAAAAGCTTAAATTGCAAAAATAAGAGCAACCAGATCCCTTCAGTAGCTCTCCTTTCAAGATCCGGTCGACACACGACCAGCGTTTGAAAGGCAACCAGACCCAAGTCGACACACGACCTGGTTTTGATGACCTCCTGGAGCTCTTCAGTACTCAAAAATGGGGGGGAAGTAGGGTTAAATGGCTCCCTAATCCTAATTGGACCGTAGCTACGATCCAATCCCTTCCAAGGATCACAATACGAAGAACTCTGAGGCAAACTTTTCCTATACCTCTTGAGCATAAGCAAAAAGTTGGAACGAGGAGTTTGTCGTCGAAGGAACTTCCTTCTCCGAATGGTTTTCAAGCTCCCCTTGAGCTTAAACCGAGTCCTCAATGAGAAAGAATTTCTCATAACAAAATTATCTCCTATCCTCTCACCTCACAAGCCCTAGTGCAAACATGAACTAGGCTCTGATACCAATGAAAAGGATTGAAAATCCAACTAAGTGTTCTATTATTTACAATTCAATATATAGGCACTAATGGCCCAAAATACATAACCAAACCCATCAAATCATGGATTTGATCCAATATGCTTAACCATAAGCTACAAAAGTGCAAAGGAGAATGCACGTAAACTTCTAAGTTAAGAGAAAGGAATATTGCTAACTAGAAGATCCATTTTAGCTATCTTGAAGTACACACTTCCTACTTTGAGTTCACACTTACTAACTAACACTCTAAATGACAACTAGAAGATAACTAGTGCCCACAAGTGCATGTGAGAAGGAGACTCACTTACAATTATTAATTTGCAAGAAATAAACTATGCAAACCTAGCTAGGAACTACTAGAGGGGTCATATGAAAGATCAAACATCAATCCTCATCATCCTGTTTCAGTGGCATGGGCTTCAACCTGAAGATGCTACATGGGAATCTCTCCACCAACTCCAACAACAGTTTCCTAATTTCAGCTTTGAGTACAAAGCTTCTTCAAGGGGAAGGACATGTTAGGATCCCATCCTAACCCTTAATGTAATAACTTCCATGATGTAATAATTCCTAAATAACATGGGTAGTACCATGATTAATATTTTGTAATGTTCTAAGTTTTAGCTTATATAGTGCCTATGACAAATGGCACCCTTTTTATGTAACACATGGTAGATAGGTTATGTAAGGTGGCCTTGTGCATGTAATTTGAGTGGCATTGTGCATGTAATTCAAGTGGCACCATGCATGTAATTCGGGTGGCATTATGCATGTAAACTAGGTGGCATTTTTCATGTAAGCCAACCATGGAAGGGAACTCTTTAAATACCTAAGAAGGCACCAATGTATTCATCTTTTTGCAAATTAATGAAGTGTTGAAGGAGGTTGCCCCCTCAAAGAGGCCTGCGATTCTATCTTATTGTGAGATTGTCCCTTTATGCAAATTTTTTTTATAATGTGTTATTTGTTCTCAATATTAATATGATGTTTATGTGAGTTTATTTCCAAGAAATTGTGTGAGTGTGTTATTTGAGTTTATTTTATAGTAGGATCCTAATACTAAAGGCCATTTTCATATAATTTTGCATTGCATTTTCTAGAAATAGCATTTAGCATTGCATCCTTCTAAAAATAAAACATCAATTTCCTAGGCATGTAGGAAGAATCATGGGTGCTCTATGATGCATTTTTATTTTTATGTAAAATTAAAATAAACCCCCACACACCATGTTTTACTTAAACATCAATGGCATTGGGCTCTCACATCCAACCCACTGATCAAGACCAATAGTGGATGTCATTACCACTTGGTTGGCTCATTTGATATTGTACTATTGGGACCCGACCATGGCCAAGGCCAATCCAAGATCTATCCTATCCATGCAAAATAGCATGCACTCCTCTTCAGAGGGGTGTATCATTATGCACGGTGTGCTGGGTGAGGGTCGGTAGTACCTATGCTCCCTGATAAAGTATGGGCTTCATATCCATACTTTGGTGGGTTTACGTGATCAGAATTTCATTGCCGGTTGTCGAGCTACGAGTATACAGGTGAAAATCCTTAAACTGTCTAAGTGTATCATCAACAAAATTGTAAACACGATGAGAGTTAGTTTATATACTCAATGAACCAAAACACACTAAATAGTTTTAGGACTCACAAAGAATATTTAAAAGAGATAAACATCCTTGTATACTTTGTATTTTCTAAAACTTACAAAAGAGATAAATTCACATCATGGTCAACACACGAAGAGGCCAACCTCGACACACAATCGAGGTGGAGGCCAAAGCTCTAGGACACACACAAGATAACGTGTTGGAACCTCTCCCATAGGATCCTCCCGAATGACGTTCGACTAGTATCAGAGGTGACAATTCGACACATGGGGGTTCTATTCAGAATACCCCAGTGAGAGGATGTAACACACACTCCTCGTGGGATAGAACTGAGGGTGGCTCAAGGCCCCCATCATCCCATGGTAGACATAGAGAAAATCCACCCAATCAGGGGTAAGAAGACAGGGCTGCATCAGAGCATAGACCCCTAAGGACTCCAAACCCTAATGAACCTGGAAGGTTCACAATAGATCTTGCCATGCTTGGAGTCAATGGCACACCTCCTAATGAACCTTGGAAGACTAGTCAACTCAATGGACTAGAACAAGTGTTAGGAAGGCTAGGGTATAAGCCCTCTACTGCTCACTCTCATTTTGAGAGCTCACATAGTGAGGATATACAAAGGCATACTCATGAGCCAGGAGAATGCTCAAAGTGCTCCTATAGTGCACGTGCCCCATCCACACATGTAGGCATAGAGTACAGACAATAGTAGAACACAAATTATATCTTTACAAACAAGGGAAAGAGTGTGACAAATAAGTTTGTTGGGGCACATACTAATAAAGTCCCTTGTATAGAGCTACAAATCCAGTGGCCTCACACTATCGATATTATAGATCGATCTTAGAGGCTAGATTCAAAACAGATATGACACATTTTCCAAGACCAATTGGAAGATGTGCATGTAGAGCATGAGCGCCTCGAGCATGAGGACTCTCAACATCAAATGTTTCTTAGGCAATATTTATATGAGTAGCACTTGAGAGAACAATGCATCCTTGATCAAAAGGAGCATGAGGAGAGAGAGGATAGACTAGCTTGAGCTAACCTACCCCCTAAAAGTGAGTATAGGGAGTGCAACCAAATATGTGTTGCATCGTAGCCTAAATTGCACCCTAAACAAGTTGAAAATCATACTCATCATATGGCCCAGAACATGCTACAGTGCCAAGCACTAGAATAACATGGGCATACCCAGTACGAAGAATTAGAAGGAGACGAGCAAGATCAGTAGTATCCCAAGATCTCCTTAGTAGATGTGGATGATGAGCCTAATCCTCCACCTTAGCCTAAAAATAATCTACCTCCGATAGCTCCACAAAGACCCCTTAGGGAAGAGGAAATTTTATCCTCACAAGCGTACAAAGCCTTGGATGAAAAGGTGAGAGCTATTGAGAAACAAGGGATGGCTTATCAAAAGCCTACCTTGAATAGAATTCACAATGCACCTCTATGCCCTTTAGTTCCTAGTCCAACATATCCCGATCATTTTGAGATGCCCAAGTTGGATAAATTCCAGGATGATGAAGATGCACAAGAGCATGTGATGAGCTTCATGAACATGTACTTCCAGATCTAAAGTAATGATGCCTTGTTACTAAGAAATTTCATAATGACCCTTTAAGACCCAACCTTGGAATGGTTTAATAAATTGAAAAGGCACAGCATTACCAACTTCAAATAGCTAGAAAATGTATTTCTTGAACGCTTTTCTTTTGGCATCAAGAAGAAAATCAATTTATCCAAATTGGCTGCTTTAAAGCAGTATGATGATGAGCCAGTCATGGAATTTGGTAATAGATGGAGGAAGCTAATGGCTAAGCTACCATTCTCCATCCCCACTATTGAATTGACATGAATGTTTACCAAGAGCTATACAAAACACATCTCATTGTTATTACAACTACAGCAATACCAAACATTCAAAGAGGCTTTGGCGCAAGCCAAGGTTATAGAGGATATCAAGTTACAAGAAGGTGACTTGAAACTCCGAATGAAAAAGGAGTGGAATAACAAGAACACAAAGAACCAAAATCACCAGGCCAAGCTTGCTCATGTGAATCAGGTTGTGTTAAACCATTAAAAGGGGATAAGGACCAACAACCATAAAACTATCAGGCTCAACCTCCCCCTGCACAATATAATCAGTGCAACAACAAAAATTAGGGTAAGAACAAATAACAACACCCGCCTCACCAATTCATGCCATTATCTAAGACTATGGCATCAATATTTAATCAATTGTGTGAGGCTAAGGCCATAACTTTACCCAAAGTTAAATTACTCGATCCTAATCAACCTAAATCGAAAGGATATAGGGAAGATCAGTACTATTCATACCATAGATAAAAAGGGTATGATATCGAAGTGTGCCACAACTTCAAGCATTTGGTATAGAACATGATTGATAGGAATGAGTTGATTATTGACAATCCTCTAGCTTTGGACAACTAGAATATGGGGATATTCAAAAATCCCCTACCAAATCATGAGCCACCAAGGAATAACATCGGACAAGTAAATCAAGTGTGGATCGAACCACCCATGCAAGGTTTTGTTGGCATGGTGAATGTGGTCACCATAAATAGGAGGTATAATCAACCAGATCCTCCTCCTGCACTAGTTCAAATTCAAGCTATACCCCCACAAAGGCCAGCATAAAATAACTTGCCAAGCCCACCAACTAGACCAGTGGTGACAATAAGGAATAGACTTATTCAAAGTCTACAGACGGCCTCGACAAAGCTGTCAATCTATGAGATAATACAATAGTCTCCTAGGCATAGGGAGATACTAATGGACATCTTAAGGTCCATAGAAGTATAGTCCCAAGATCCAAAAGCATTCACAAATTTTGTGGGACATGTGCAACAATGCCAAGAGCTTGTGATTCAATTCTATGATCATGAAATCAAGACAGTCTCTACTACTATAGCGGACCCGCCACTTCATATTATCATGTGTGTAAACCACACACCCTTCAAGTGGGTGTTGATCGATATAGGATCATCAATTAACATAATTACCATGAAGGCCTTGGGATATTTAAAATTGCCTAAATCGCATATCGTGCCCTCAACTTTCACACTACGAGCATTTAATGATGCATTATGCTCGATAGTAGGTACTATAATCCTTCCTATTTAGGTGGGATTGAAGACCATCCCTATGATGTGTCACATGCTTGAAGGTACGATGTAATACAATATTCTCTTAGGCAGGCTGTGGATAAGAGAAATACAATGTGTACCCTCGATATTACATCAATGTATCAAATATGTACACGAGGGGCAAGTGCATGTGGTTCCTTCTAACGAGGAGCCATTTAAGTATGTCAATCAAGTGGATTTGCCAAGATATTTCATTCTCCCATCTATGCATCTGGATATCAGACCTACATCACCTATCAAGCATCTAGCGGGTAAATCAAAGGAAGTGTGCGCCGATCCTTCAACATCGGCACCATGACCATCTTCACATACAACAACTACTTCTGCAAAGCCTATGACATTGACAATTCTTAGGAATGATCAGAAGCTAAAGGTAGTATTGGGTGAAAAATAGTCTAAAAAAATCCCCAATGTAGCAACTATCGAGGTCCCAAATCCCATGGAGGAGGGAAACTCACAAAATAAAGTCGAGGAGGTACCTTAGCCTACCTCACCTGTGTCTTCAACTGGGTCATCTACATCGTAGGTGATAATTCATTTAGTCAATCCTGGGTTAGTAGAATACCTAGTGTAGAATGTGACTTTCATGCCAATCATAGAATCTGCATAGGATATGGGTAGGCCTCAAGCCCATCGCTTTCCTATAGGGATGGTGGTACCACTAGGGGTTCCACCCAATCAAACTAAATTCATCTATGGAGGTTTAGATCAACTTGCAGATCATTCACCTCTAGAATATGATGATGAACTATTTGTAGTAAATATTCATTATCTATCTAACCTAGAGTTTACCCTTCACTATTTTAATTGTTACCATTGGCATGGTTATGATTTGGGTCTATTCAAACAAGGGAATCGAACCCCATATCAACCACACTATCAGCTACCATATAATAGGTTCAAATTGGGTTATGACATAAGAGGTTAGGATGAGCTTCTAGCTATATCTCTAGATCACCTAAACCTAAGCATGGGGGTAGATGATGTTGATTGGAACCCCTACCATCCTAACCCTTCACACTCTCGAAGGGGTAACTGGTCGGTGACCATGGTTGCCATAGAACCACCATTGGTCTATCATGATAAAATTTTGGTGGAGGCTAGTCCAGATGATGTTACAAGAATTGATTGGATTATTAGAAATTATGAGTATGCCAATGACATTAGCATTGAACCCCAAAATTTTGGCAATAGAGAACCAAATAAGAACCACTAAAAGAGGAAGGTGAAACAAAATCCATCTCTGAAAGTGGTGGACCAGAATGTAATTCTAAAGAGGAGGAGAGTGAGTACTTCTTTGAATATGATGAATATGAATATGATACCGAGTTGGCTTACTTAGGTCCTTAGCATTTACGTCATCTATTACCCTAGGTGGATATGGAAGAAGTGTACCATACAGTCTTCTTGGGACCTCGAATCCCGATCCGACCAGTGAACTTGAATGAAATCTATCACATGGTCTTCCCCAAGCCTTTGACTAAAAGGAAAGTGTTTCCACTGGATGATCCAATCATCCCATCTATTCCTAGAGAGGATCTAGTTATCCCCATACCCCTCGAGCCGCATCTAGAGTGTGGGGAACAATCTGGAGATATAGATTCTATGTCATGTGGTCCTAGAGATTTCATCCATTCCATCAACATGATCTCCATTGATTTGACCACTCCACTTCGTAATCCATATGACCCTTTGAAACCTTTGTTCCTCAATCTTGAGGCCATTGATTTTGATCACACCAATTCACCTTTAGAGCTTGAATATTTCTTCCCTAACGAATAAATGCTGCAACCATTTCATTTTTCTCTAGGATGTGCTTATGATGTTTATCATGCTAAGGATAATTCTAATTCATTGGAACCTTTAAACCCAGTAGATGACATCCATTTGATCCCTACGCCTCACCATCTTGAGGAGGGGTCACATATGTCAATAGAGGAAACCTTCAAAGTGGATATCAGTGAAGATCCCACGAATCCAAGGAAGGTTAAATTTGGAGAGATCTTATCTCCTAAGGAACGTGCCAACCTCATTCCTCTATTGAAAGAGAGACCTGATCTCTTTTCTTGGACATACAAGGACATGCTGGGTCTAGATCTAAAATTGGTTACTCATAACCTTTCATTGGACCCCACCAAGAAGCCAGTAAAGCAAAAACTCAAGAAGATGCATCCAACCGTCACTTTGATGGTTAAAGATGAGTTACAAAAACTATTGGATGTAGAATTCATCATTTCCATCGACTATCTAGAATGGGTATCAAACATGGTACCTATAGGAAAACCTAATGGAAGAATACGTATTTGTATAGATTTTAGAGACCTCAATAAGGCAACACCAAAGGATTCATTCTCATTACCTAACATCGATGATCTCGTAGATTTGAATGTAGGTCACAAGATGCTTTCTCTCATGGATGGTTTTTCTAGTTACAATAAAATTCGAATTAAACTCGAAGACCAACATAAAACTACTTTCACCATGCCATGAGGAATATTTTGCTATAAATTTATGCCATTTGGTATTAAAAGTGGTGCCACATATCAATAGGCTATGACATATATCTTTCATGACTACATGCATAAGATCCTAGAAGATTATATCGATGACTTATTGGTGAAGTCATTGCTATATTTAGAGCACGTCGAGGTTCTCAAAAAAGTCTTCGATCACCTGATAGAGCACAATGTCAGGTTGAATCCCAAGAAATGTGTCTTTGGTGTAACTTTAGGTAAACTCTTGGGATTCATCATTTCTAAATGAGGGATCGAAGTTGACCTAGTGAAGGTCAAGGTCATTTTAGAAATATGTCCTCCCATGAATATCAAGGAATTGAGAATCCTATAGGGCAAAGTAGCATCCATAAAGTGATTCATCGCATAATTATCAGATAAATTTTGACCCATGAATCGATTGCTACACAAGGGGGTCCCATTTAATTGGGATGAGGACTATCAAAAGGCCTTCATTGAGATCAAGCAATATCTAGAAACACCACCAGTACTAGCTCCACCTAGACTAGATGTGCCATTATTGCTATATATATCTACCACTAACTTTGCATTGGGAACCATGTTAGCCCAAAAGAACGTGCAAGGCAAAGAATAGGCAATATATTACATCATCCGAACTCTGGTCAGCTATGAGCTACGATACACATATGTGGAAAAACTATGCTTAGTAGTGGTCTTTGCGATGAAGAAGTTGTACCACTACATGTTGAGCCATACGACATATGTAGTATCAAAACAAAATCCTTTGTAGTATATGATGAGCAAGATGTATCATAATACACGTACTACAAAGTGGATCATGCTATTGATGGAATTTGATCTAGAATTCATAAGTCAAAAGTCTATCAAGGGATAAGTCATAGCAGATCAACTAGTAGAGGCTCCTCTTCAAAATCATATACCTCTTGTCATAGAGCTTCCTGATGATGTAGTATTTGCATTATCAGAGTTGCCTAGAACCCGAAGAACCTGATAATCAAGTAGATATGTCTTTATTCTTCGATGGTTCCAAATGTGAGCAAGGGGGTGGTGTAGGAATTGTGTTTTTCATGCCACAAGGTGCTCCAATGCCCTTGTCATTTAAACTCAATTTCCCTTGCACAAATAAAAATACTGAATATGAGGCCCTAATCTTAGGTCTCCAAACAATGCTCACCATGAAGATCAAAAAGCTAAATATCTTTGGTGACTCCTTGCTCATTGTTAATCAAGTTAAGGGGATCTATCAGTGTAGATGTCCCATTTTGAAGGTATATAAAGATCTTGTGGACACATATCTAGCCCAACTAGAATGGTATGACATCGAGGCAATCCCTCGAATGTCCAACAAATTTGCAGACACCATGGCATATTTGGGATATTTAATCCCTCATAATCCATCTGTTGAATTCACTACCATTCAAGTGAAAATGCTATCACAATCTGTGATATGATGTGAGGCATAGAACAATCAAGAATCAATCCACATGATTCAAATAGAACCAAATCATGAATGGTTCTACAAAGCTAGAGACTTTCTAAAAAATATGCCTTGTGGATATTTGCTTTCGTAGGGTCCTACAAAGGATGGTACCACAATTATCCATAAGCTTTTTTTCCAATTGACTTTTGTAAAAGTCAAACTACAATGGTAATATGTCGTTCAATCAGTTTAGGTTGTTTCCTATCAATATTGGATGTCATAAATACGCGACTTCCTTAAGCTTGGTATAATCCCACAGGGATTGTTGTAGAATTTTACACCACAAAGTTGGTCCAATAAGTCATGTTTCCAAGGGAGTGAATATTTATTATTCATAGAGATGTTATTTAAGTATTTTTACTTAATACAAAGCCCCCACATTCCATATTTCTTTTAATCCAAGAAAAATTGACCACTACCTTAGGAATCAATTCCTGGACTTTCTCCTTATTTCATCAAATTTAGGATCAAATCTATGATAAATAGGTGCATTAGGAAGAGTTTAACTAGGAAATAAATCAATAAAATGATTTACCTCATAATTAAGTAGAAATATAGTTGGTTATTTTAACAATTCATAATTATAAGTGAAAATTTTGTCTATTTGTTTTTTATATGTAAAGTTGGCTATTGATATAGAAATAGCCCTCCTATATTATAGTTTGCTCATCAACAAAATAATTTTTTTTTGATTTGGCTATAATATTCTTGCTATCATTTACAATTATAATGATCCTAATGGTAATAATTTAGAACATAAGAGGTTCAAGGTTTGAATCTAATGGAGGGTAGAGTTGTACACTATCATTCAATAACCAAATTTTTATTTTATAAATAGAAATTGTGTATAACATCCTTATGAGGATTGTGTCATATGCCCTATGGTCTCATAAATATTAAAAAATACTTTACCTTTTACCATTTATTATTAAATAAACAAAAGTATAAGGATATACCTTTGATATCCTAAAGCACTAACCTCTAACAGCGATGATGACACTTTGGGTTATAGACCAATAAACACCATGCTTCTTCCACATAAATGATTGGCCCTCTATCATATCATAGACATTGAAGGGCACATAATTACACAAAACTTCATCTTTAAATGGTTTTATGACATAAGAGGAGATATTTTTGAATTACACAAATGTATTTTCCCTATTGCAACCATCCAATATTACATGATTATGGGTATGACACGACAAGCGAATTCAAATAATTCAAATTTTGAGAAAATATTAGTTTATTTTGAAATCCACTATGAATTATGAAAGAAAATAGCTTACCCTTGACCAACATTAAAAATAAAATAAGGTTTAATCCTATTGTGACTCTTCTTATTATTTATTTATTACAACATGTGTGGTGGCAATTATCATATTTGGTTTATCTTCTATGATATTCTTCCCTCTATCCTCAACCTATGGATGTGGAGGTTGTGGTGCAGTGGGCATAGAGGGTTTCAACTTAGAAAATAATTAATGAATCTATTGACACTCCATTTAATGTTAGTTTCTTTTGTGACAATCACACTATTTTATAATTTTGGCCTTCATGGGATTCTATTCTTAAAAGTGTTCTTTTGATTTTGGGGTTGACCCTATTTTTTTTTTTTTTTTTTGAATCATCACTATTGAATTTATTTGGTTGGTACTTAGTATTATAGTTATTTTTGTTTACTCCTCCTTGTCTATTTTTATTTTCATGCTTCTTCTCTTATTTGATAAATTTGTATAACTCCTCAAATATATTTAATTTAAAAATATCCATGTCCTCTCGAATATACCAATGTATCCAATTGCAACACTTGAGGATTCATTACCTTTCTATATCTTGAATATCTAGTTTTACTACTATGGAATGAAAATAATTAGTATAGAATTGAATACCTTATTTTTTACCATGATGTAATTATTTCCATCATATGTTTTGGTCCTCATATACTCCCATAAGATAATTTTCTTTCTTGATAGCCTCCATGAAATAATCCATGTAAACATTACTTCTTCATCTTCATTATCCTTATTTATACTATTACAATATGCTTCCCACCAATTTTGAATAGGTATTTAAGATTTGAAAAGTGAAAAAGTAAATTTCTCACTATCGGTATTTTTATTAATAGAGAAGTATGAAGATAATTGATCCAACAAATTTTATAGGGAACCAACATTAATTCCTCCTTCCAAAAATTTACCTACAACTTAAAAGGTGTGGGTGCACTAAATGGTGGTATGGTAGTGAGATGTTGTATGGAGGAGTTTATAAAATTCGTAGTAGGATCCATTTAATAATCTAAACAAATTGATCTATCATCTCATTCCTCTATTTCATAGGGGCTTCATTCAACATCTTCTTGAAATGATAGAATATATTTGTGTTTTCTATTCTAGTTCCCATATGTCTAATACCTAAAATTCAATATCTTGATATCATGTTTATGTAAATACACTCAAAATTCAAACCACTTTGATACAAATAATCCAAAAATCAAATTTTTGATTTAAGAAAGATCAAGAAAGAGTGCATTTTGGAAATAATAGAGTAAAATAAATCAAAATAAAAAATATATAAGGAAAATAGCATAATAATTTTCATGCTTAAAAAATAGAGTGCAATGCAAGAAATCTCTAAGAAAATATGTGAAGCTTTAACAATAAATGGTGTGTTGAAACTCCACCATATTAAACATAGAAAGCCACCCATATATCACCTATAAGGAAATGGAATGATTCAACTTCCATGGGTTAAAAAGTATGTATTTAATTAAAAATTTATATACATCTGATTTACCCATTTTTGTCGTCTTATATTGATGTTTCAACACAAATAGAGATGAATTTTGGCTATGAAAATCTAAAAATAGAAAATTTTAAATTTAGTAGATATTTTATTTTATATTTTTAAGGGACTCAAAATATTTTTTCCATATAGTTACTTGCAACTTATTTGTGATAAATTTGTCTACTAAAATTCTTATCCTTCCTTATTCTTTCCAATGCTTCTTGAATGAATCAAAATGGAGTCCTGAGCATAAAGTTATACCATTAATAGTGTGGCTAGAATAAAAATAGGATTTTGAGAATTTTTGGTCTTAAATCCATACCCCAAATATGTAACATGCCTAGATTATTCCTCCCACATTGGAAATAAATGGTCCCAATTACATCAAATTTTAACATTATGTGTGGAAACTATTTTTTATCTCATTTTTTATGAGTCATTTTCCTTGGTGACCAAGTTGTCTTGCCCTAACCTCTTTGCACATCTTAATGGAATACCTTCTAGTGGTGTTAGTCCTATATCAAAAATTTGATCCTCTCCCACTGGTGATAAACTATTTATATTTATATCTTCAATATCCAACTATTCTACTACTATAAAAGTGTCCAAGGGAGGTGGATGATAGGGCTTGAGAAGTTCAAATTTGAAGATTGGATAAAAACCAACATTAAATGGAAGATTTAGTTTAAAGGAATTGTATCCCACCTTATTGGTTATGGTGTGTGATCCATACAAAATAGATCTAATATTCCTATAGGGTCTGACAAGTTTATCCTTCTAAATATGCAACCATATATTATCTCTAACTTAAATTAATGTGGTACCTAATGTTGGTCATGTTGTTGCTTCTATTTTTTATTTATCTTTTCCAATAGGTCACAAAATTATTTTTGGATATGTTGAATATATTCCACAAGTCATACTTGTTGAGGAATATTATATTATTTGGTACATTCTAATATACCCCCATGATACCTTCATGGTACATTTGTAAATAATGGATCAGGGTTGATTCAATAGTTTAGAGTGTGATTTATATTTCCCCTTTATGTAATTGTCAATGTGTAGGAAATGCACAAATGTCAACTAAGAGAGAATGTGCACAAGTGTATTGTATGTAAGAGTGAAAATATGTAATGTAATGATATACACAATTTTATTAGATTAGGATTTCATGTAGAAGTTTAAGAGTCATGTGTCCAAGTGTCTTAGAGTTATGTGTCCATCCAGTATGAAACTGATAATTTGATAAGCCAAGAGTCATGAGACTTGGCATATGGAGAGGAATAGTCAAGTACTTTAAGAGTCACATTACTATGACTATATTATGGATATAATACTCCATAGAGTGTAGAACAAGAAATACAATTGAGATATATTATTATCTATTTTTAAGAGGAAGTAGAGTAATAAAGATTGTATACATTTTGAGCAATTAATTTTATAAGTTTTATTCATGCATAGTTCATGAATGATTCAGGATATTACATTTATATTTTAGTATATAAATAAATGTTATTTTATTTATTATATAATCCTTGATATACATATTAATTTTCTCATATAATTCTACTCATTTTATTTTTATCTTGACCTTTATTACTGTGGTTATTTTATATTGGGACCTATGTGATATTATGAGATAAAATGTGATATTTTATGGTAGGAAGGCTTAAAAATCTGACAATACTACCTTTTATACTTCTTTCTATCAATGATATGAGTACTCGATGTGTTGCATAGGGATAACTACATTACTGGGTTCCAAGGGTTTGATATTAAAACAAACATAAAATAGGCTATGTTTGTTTGAGTTGTGTAGAGATCAATTATACCCATGGTGAATGTAGAGGAGGACCTCATGACATGTTCATGGATGTTTGGAATTATATATTTGAATAAGGTATACAATTACCCAGTTTATAACTTATATATGACCATTAATTTGATGATAGAAAGCTATGGATTAAAAATTTCTTAGAAATCTACTATCCCTATCATATAATTTATGATGATGGAATTTGGTATACCAAAGTTGATCCATACATAGCTAAATTAGAGATTAGCAATATCATTAGTTAAAATGCATTCTTATAAGAAATCATGGTAGCTATTTTTAAAAAATGATATACTACAAAACAAAACCATGACCATATTTATATATTGGAAAACCTAAAAGGAAATCCATGTAGATAGATTCCCAAGGATTGGATGACAATAGGAAAGGTGTATATAGTCCTTGATACTTATCTATTTTTTTTGTAAATAGCATAGGGGTTTATAAATTTATGTACCTCTCAACATGATTTCTCATTTTGGGCCAATAGAAGTATTTTTGAAGATCTCTAAAATATTTTCTCCATACCAAAAAGACCTATTATTTTGTTGAAGTGTACTTCCTAAATAATTTTTAAGCACTCTCTAAGTAGTACACAAAAATATCTCATGTGATAGAGGAGGCTATATTAAAAATAAAATTAGGAAAACATGCTTATCCATAGGAATAGCTTGGTATGTATCAAAAACTTAGAATCTACATCATACAAGGTGGACCATGTGGAAGTACCATGCCCATGGAAATTAATAATATCGGTGATTACTACGATTGGTGGTCAAAATAAGTAATTTACTACTAAATTGGCATCTCCTTTCTTGTGCTTTATGATCAAATAAAACTATTGTATATATGTGGCCCTGTTTTCATATCTTTTATTTCTTAGTGAACTCCAAATGTTTTTTTATCTATATGGATGATGGATTTATTTCCCAAGATGTTGTGATTTCATTATTTACATGCTCGGATAATACATAGGCCCCTCTTTCATATATGGGATATTTTCAAACTACTTCATTGATTTTTCACTATGATAGTAAATTGGACTCCCATATTGTGTAAGTATATCTTCTAATGTTTATGCTAATTCATTAGTCATTACCTTAAAAGGTTGATGCAGATTAGGTAGGTAAAGTGTAGAATCTAAACACAACTAGTCTTTCAACCTCTCAAATACCCTCTATTGTGTATCTTTCCGATGAAATTTGGATTTGAAAATTTATTTGGTCACTTGGTATAGTGGCCAAGTAATGTGAAAGAAACACAAAATAAATCTTCAATAGAAATTGGATAGACCCAAAAACGTGTGAAGCTATGTTAAAGTCTTTTAGGTAGGGTAATATCTATGTACCTAAATTTTCTTAAGATAAAAATAAACTCCCTCTTTGTCAACAATATATGCAAGGTATTAAATCTTTATCATTCCAAATTAACACTTCTATAAATTAACATATAGATTATATATTTTAATAGTCTTAAGTACATAGCAAATATGTTGTAGATATTTCTTTCATATCTTACAATAAAGGAGATTGTAGGGATGCAAATATCATCCTTCATCCTCATAAATATGGCAGGTGCACTAGTCAAGCCAAAAGGAATAACTAACCACTAAAATAAACCCTACTTATATTTTATTATAGTATTCTATATGTTATAACTTATGTGGTAAGTTGATGATAGCTAGATTTGATATCAATTTTAGTGAACTTTGAACCTTGGAAATTGTCTAGTAAGTCATCTATCTAAGGTAATGGATAGTCATTCTTCAAATTTATTTTATTATAAAACCTATAGTTGATATAAAGTATTTGTGTTCCATATTTATTTGGATCTAAGACAATTTGAATACCACATGGTGAATAAATTAGTATAATATACCCATTTTAGATCTATTCTTGGATTTGCATCCTTAATTTAAGGATTAGTCTACAAATAAATAGGTGCACTAGGTAAATGAAAACTAGGAACTAAATCAATATAATTATTTACCTCACAATGAAGTGGAACCTTGGTTAGTGACTTATAACTATAATCATATTCTACTACAATCTAGACCATGTAATTATATTATGTAGAGCCTCCTTTTTCTTTACCATGTGGCCATCAGTAAAACGAATTTTTTATTCTGTTTATCATCTTGTATTTTTAGCACTAATAAAATAAAAATAGAGAGGAGTAGATACCTATAGTATCCTAAAGCATTGACCTTTGACAATGTTGATTGTACTTTTGGGCCTATACTCATAAATGCCACACCTCTTCCACATAAAGGGTTGGCCCAAAAACACATAGTAGACATCCAATGATAAAATATTATACAAAAAATGTTTTTTTAATGGCTTAATGCATATGAGAGGAGATATTTTTGAGTGACACAAAATTTTATTCACTATTGTAACCATACAATATTATATGGTTGTGGGAATGGTGTGATATAAAGATTCAAATCCTTAACTACCTAGGTCAAAATTAGATTCTTTTTTTATTTTTTGATTGGATAAAATAAGGGGTTTTGAAAGGGACACCAATCATTTTTTACAAAACAAAACTACCAAATATTAGGGTCACACATCGAGACACGGGCAAGAATAATAGAACAAAATACAAACGCTTAACAATAGGCTACCCAACTAAGATATATTAAGAACACAAAAAAATAGGATAATCCCAAGAAGAAAAATAAGCAAACCATCAAAGGAATAATATCCTACAAGGAAGATACTAGAACAAAATATGAAAACAAGATGCAATCTTGCAACCATAGCCAAAACATTAGAAGGATAACTAAACCCCTAAGTCACTTGGAGCGCGATCCATCCCTCTACTATTGAGACATTCAATGAATATAAATATATATGAAATTATATTCTTTTGAATCCCACTATCAATGATGAATTGTAATGGCTTACCCTTGATTCACATCTATGAGTGAAATAGAAACTCCTCTTGTGACTCCTTTGGTATAACATGTATGGTGGAAATGATCATATTTAATTTGGATTCCATAATCCAATTTTCTCTATTCTCACCATGTTTATGTGGAGGAAATTGTGTACCGTATGTAGAGGTTTAGGTCTTAACAAATAATTATTCAATTGATTGACACTTCTCCTCAAAATTTTGTTTCTCTTATGATAAATGCACCAATTGTTTTTGATAAGTTAGTATGCATTAAAACTAGTTTTGAAAGGAACTCCAAAACCTTGTTATAAAAACAACATTATAGGATGTTGTGAAGAGGAACAACATAAACCAGTGAGGCATCTAGCCTGCAATCAAAATGTAGACACCTAAAAGTCGCACATTGCTATACCTACGTACTTGTAGATCCTTTTGGACACTTGTAGGTTCACATAGGCCATCCTAGGTACCCCTAGGCTATTGTAGACCAACGTAGACTATTGTAGATCATCCTAGACATGCGTAGATTGTTGTAGTCATGCGTAGATGGCCGTAGTCATGCGTAGATCACCATAGATTATCGTAGCATTGCGTAGACTTCCACATACCACTTTGCTAGTTTTTAGGTCCAAAACCCTAATAAGTTAGCAAAATCACATCACAAACATCTCCCATGCATCGAGATACCTTCCATCAGCTTCCCAAGGTGATACAAAGCCTATTTGCACTCAATTGAGGCCCCCACGGGCTATTAATTGGCAAAAGCAATTATCAAGTCAATTCCTAAAATCTAATTTAATGTTGACTTCACTTAAGTCACCTTTTTAGGGAAAAATTGATTAATTAAACTCTTAATCCCTAATTAACACTAATTGCACCCTCCCACATGTGTGTAATTAGGGTTAGCTAAGATATTTTCCTAAGAACCCTAATCAAGCCCTAATTTGACTTAGGACCTCCTAATCCTGATTAGACCTAATCCTTCCTCACACATGTGTGAGGATAGGATATTTCCTATGAGGAATGTGAGGCTTCCACCTCACAAACCCTAACCTAACTCTAGTTAGACTTCAGCCTAGGGTTAGTTTCCTTAACTCTCCCCCTACACCTTGCCATTTTCTATATATAGTGGGCCCAAACCCTCATTTATATCTCTCTCCATATTATGTCCAAAGTACAGAAACTCTGCCAAAATACATACCAAAGTACAACAAAGTAGATCTGAACCTGCACATCGACATTACAATAGCAAAGGAACCTCTCCACCGAAGGATTTTTGTAGAATATCACTCAGGGTCTGATTCACCCCTCACCCCATGAATCTAGCACCAGTTCACCCCTCGAGTGGCGAATTGGTCCTACAGGTCCCAAATCAGCTCAGATTTGGGAGGTAAGCTTTGTTTTGTCATTTCATGACCTTCTACACAATTTATTTTAGTTTTTATCATGTTTTTACAATCGATTTGTCTTTCTAAATATGGGGCCTGACTAAGGCAAGCCCCCAATGAACTAACCCCTTTTTGTAGGTTTGACCTAGAACCAAGGAGGGAAAGCAACTACAAACTACAACCCCATGGTGGTACACAAGCCCATCTACACTGAGGAACACAAAAGGATGGCATCAGGCCTATTGTATCATTTATGGAAAGAAAGGATAAAGGGGAATTTTCCCCCATTGTAACCTATGCACTCTTTACATGAATAAAAATACATTTTCTTGAATAACATTTGTCATTAATATGTTGTTAGATCAAATGCCTCTTTTTGGCCATTTCATTTAGCACGCCCGGTGGGACCCCCACAACGGATACTGTCAGGCTAACTTTTTCTTGCAAATATGATAATATCCTTTATTTTTATGTTTTCTAGGTACTAAATCTGACTATCACAAATATTTTTAAAGCCTTGGGAACCCTCTCAAGCCTTCAGAATAGATATTTGGGGCCTCTAAACCCAATTCACCCCCTACCCCATGAATCAGATCTCAATTCGCCCCTCGAGTGGTGAAGTCAACCAAACAGCCTCAAAAGCCCCTAAAATTGTAGGGGTGAGTAGTACAAGACCTAATAAGACCACTCACAACATCAGAGTCTAGGTATTCCTCTTTATTTGCTCTATTTGCTAATTTTTGGGTCCATGTAAAATGTTTACTAGTTAAGGCACAATAGCTAGTAACAAATTTCCTTCTCTTCACATTTCCATTTAGTTTAAGTATCGTTATAATTATAAAACCTATCAAAATTCTAGAAACTTCAAATTTCAAAATCTCAAATAAATTTTACTTTTCCCTTTTCTAATTTGCATGTATAAAGTTCTTATAATTGTTTGTTTATACTTGTATACATTTCCAATGCAATTACTACAAGTTACCACACATATTTAGGGTCACTTAAACCCCTTCTTTCACACCTTCATATTACATGTTTCTATGCTTTGAAAAGTAGAGTAAATTTCCTTTCCTAAAAGCATCTAGGATTAGGTTCTTTGTTTACAAAAAGCATTTCATTCTAGTCTTTTGCTTTCAAAAAGTGCATATAAGGCTAGCTTTCAATTTGAAAAGGCAATTAGTTAGATTTCCTATTTTACATAACATCGTTAGAAAAATGCAAACCCACACACACTCACATGGTATTTAAACAAGTGGTGAGATTGGACTTCATCCCCAATCCATCACTCGAGATTGGTGTGGTAGGTGTTTTACCCTCCACCAACTCACCCCCTAGACACCTAGCAGCCCCACAGGAGTGGTTTTCTAGGCCTCATCACTAGAAAACCCCCCACTTTTGAGATTGGGCTTCTAGATTTCATCACCAGTTGTTACCTTCAGAGTGGGATAGGATTAGATGCCTTTGTTCACAAGGCTTACATAATTAGTGAACACGGTAACTATCATTATTGACTAAGCCCACCCGAGGGTGAAGCGAAAGCATGGGTATACCGGTAGCAGGTCTTAGACAGTGCCACCTCTTCTCGTGAGAGGATATAGTGAACTCACTTTAGCATAGTGGGTTCCCCCCTTTTAGGATATCATTTTACTATACCTTCCATACAGGTCACCATTCGCACATTGTGATATCATTCTATTATATGCATCTTTGGGTGTTGTAGGAGGTTCGATACCGATGACATTCTTGATTTACTAGAGTATTCACTTCACTACCTATGATACTACCTAGGAAGTACCAACATCAAAACACACATAAATGAACAAAACACTTTTTATTTTCAGCATTTAGAACTGATTCTAGTCTACCATTGTTTGCATGATCACAGACTGGTCTCAACACATCACACCATATATTGTTTAGCTATACACAACACTTCATTTCTTTACACTTATATCAGGCACAATCGAGTCCACACCACACAAGGTTATTCCTAAACCCCTTCACACACTACACATAGAATTATAAGATTTTATTCCTACATAATTCTAAACCCTCACGACACCACACATGTTGTCATGCCTATTGTCACCCGTAGTCGAGCACATGAGCAAGCACACCTTATAGAGGAGGTACCTACCACTTCTTCTAGTCAATCTCCACCTACTCCTTCGATCATGAAGGGGAAGACCATAGACACATCGGATTTACTCATAGGATCTGATGTACAGTTCACACACATGGCACCTCAGCATGAGACGTCCACCCTGAGTGAAGCCTTAGCTACTTCACTCGTAGAGGATTATCCACTTCTTTCATCCCCATCCTCACCTAATCCACCCACCACGTTCTACGACCATGTGATCTACACAGCACCAGGACAACCCCATCCATTCTTCACTATAGATGAGGAGGTCATACCTACATTCCCTACCTTTGCACACCCATTTTTTTAGAGTCTATCTCAATCCTTATTTGAGAATGACTCCTCCCTCTTGAACCGTACCCACCCAGAGGTCACATCATTCACCCCTACTATAGGAATGGTTTCTGATCCTTCTTCCTCTACCATAGGTACCCAGAGGCCAACATTCCAAACTGTACAACAACAACCTCCTCTACAGGAACAACAAACACCCTCTCAAATAGCACACCCACACTCTTCCCAAGAGTCCCAACCATCATCATCCCAACAACCATTTTTCACAATGTTTGAGGACCTAACACAAGAACCTCTTCAAACCCAAACCACCCAGTGTCAACAATGACAACCCACAACCAAAACTCATTCAAGAGGGGACACAAGCACCACCTCCTATTCCCAAGCTCCTACTTTGGAAGCTTATCCTTCCCTCTCCATAGCATTCCCACCTACATCTCAGATCCCTGAGATGTACAATACCCAATCTCGCACCTTACCTTCACCATCACCAACCTTTAGGATACCTCCTCCTCCCTTTCCAAGCATCAACCACTAATATTCATCCTACCTATGAATCAAAACCCATAGCTTACACGCCCACTTCCCTAGGCTATTCCACATAGTTTAGCTTCACTACCACCCATCCCCTAGGACAGAGATAGGTCCCAACTTTTGACACCTTACCTCGACCATCCCTACCACCTATAACACTGATACCTCCACTTCCACCTACTGGAGCCACATTTTTCACACCTCCTCCTTCATGGTCATCACCTCCTATGGCCCAACCATTACCATAGGCTCCTACCCAGTAGGAACCCATGCCACAACAACACACATCCCAATCACAGTATTATTATCCTCAACAAACATCCATCCCATAGCCTAGTGTTCCACTAGCCCCTACAGTATATGCTACCCAATACCTAGCATACCAATACTAGCTGGAGTAGTTCCCCTCATAATATGGGGATGAACAACAACAACCTCACTATCCACCACACTCCCAGGCTCAGCCAACCCTAGCTCAATCACCTACACCTTTAACACCTAAAATTCAACTCCTACGAGATGAAGTCAAGATGTTGAACCTACGCACCACAAGCTACGGGCCACAAAAACCATCCTACGATGAACTCTACAATGAGCCAGTTCATCCATCCATCCCTATCCCACCTTACCCCTACCACTTTGAGATCCCAAAGTTTGATAAGTACAAAGGTAAGGAGGACCCTAGAGAGCATGTTAGTAACTATCGCTCAGCTTGCTACCAGCTCCATAGTAGCAACCCCCTTATGTTGTGAACCTTCTCCCTCTCCCTTGTAGGACAAGCCTTAGATTGGTATAACATGCTACCATGACATAGCCTTTATACCTTTGAGCAATTAGCAAACACCTTCTTAGAACACTTCTCAATTAACATCAAGAAGAAGATAACCTTTTCAGATGTCTATGCTTTACGACAAGCTGACGATGAACCTATCACTGAGTTTGTATCTAGATGGAGAGCGATCATCCATGACCTCACCCATAGCCTTCCTACTATAGAGCTAGTGACACTCTTTTCCAAGAGTTGCCACAAACATATTTCTACCTCTCTACAACTTCACCAAAGCCGCACCTTCGAGGAAGCCATTTCACAAGCAAAGGTTATCGAAGATATTAAAGTCCAATCCAGAAAAATTAAGTTAAGATCAAAGCCTAATTACAATTCAAACTTCCATTTTAATAGAAATACACCCAACCAACCATATCCTCGACCTCCACAAACCAACCAAGTGGTAGCTGCTACCTTAGCACCAACACCAAGCCCACCACCTTATGCTCCACAACAACAAGTATTCCAAACCAATGCACCTCCCCCACCTAGGCCTCAATAGTCCTGAGGCATGCATCCATAGGGTCCACAACGTAACCTCACACCACTATCCGAACCTTTACCCACCCTCTTTCATAGGTTGCAAGATGGTGGACATCTTCTTCTACCCGAAATCTGACCGTTAGATCCAAATGCACCTAAGCCTCATGGATACAATGAGCAACTCTATTGCCCATACCATAGACAGCATGGCCATGACATCGAGTCATGTCGCTCCTTCCATGCTCAAGTGCAAGACCTAATTGATAGGGGTACCATTCAGGTATCGAATCCTTTAGTCCTATAAAACCAAAACCTAGGGATCTTCCAGAATCCTCTACCAGACCATAGAGGAACCAATCCCCAAAGACCTCCAACCAATCCGCCAGGACCACCTCACCAAGTGAATAGTGTCCAACGTGATCCTCCATCACGTGGAGTAGTAGGTATGATAAACCTTACCACGTGGAACCAACGATACCCATCATGCCAGACCACACCTATTGTATCTCCACCTACCCAATTTACATCGCCACAGGTTTCCCAAACTCCTAGCGCTATACCACCTCCACCTCAAAATGTGATTACCATCTATGGTAGCCTCACCCATCAATTACATAATACCCCTACATGATTATCCATATTTGACATTTTACAACAATCTCAACCCCACCATGAGGCGTTGAATGATATTTTACGGTCTATAGATTTAGAAACACATGATACAAATGCATTTGTAAACTTCATAGGGAACATCCCATGATGCCTCCAACCATCCATTAGTTTCCATGACCATGAGATAACAGAACTTGTAGGAGAAGGAGCTGATCCCCCTCTCCACATACAAGCCAATATCAATGATATCACCTACAAGCGGGTCCTTGTTGACATGGGCTCATCCATTAGTATCATATCTATAGTAGCCCTACACCATTTACATATATCGCCAGCCCATTTTGCCATACCTTCCCTTGATCTACGAGCATTTGACAATTCTATGAGACCTACGGTAGGATCCATAGTACTACCTATCCGAGTAGGTATCCATACCATTTCCATCCTCTTCCACATAATCCAAGGGGAGATGCAATACAACATCCTTCTTGGTCACCCATGGATCAGAGATATGCAATGTGTCCCTTCCACGCTACACCATTACCTCAAATACATCCATAATGGACTTGTCCATTGCATCCCAGCTGATGGAGACCCCTTTAAGTTCTACAACATTGTAGACCTCCCACCTGCACCATCCTTCTCATCCATGCAACTCTTCCCTATTTCTTCCCATCAATCAGTTGGAGCATCGACATCTGCTCCTACATCCACCTCATTACCCCAATCTTCATCAAGGACACATGATTCAATCTCAGCACCCTTAGCACCATCATCAATAGTGCCTAATCCCCCTACCATACCATTTTTACCTCCCATATTATGGCCACCACCACCATCCCAACCTTCATCCTCTACGAAATCACCTACGATACCGACACCGCAGCCACCATCCACATCATACCCTATCACTTCACCCCAAGCATCCTCTTCGATGGAAGCACCTATTCTCCCTACACCATGCATACCTCCTCTTCCTTTTCATCCATGGCCTAGGTCATTTACTTCCCCATGTCATCCAATATCCACTCCATCACCTTCACAATTCCCATAGGCCAATCACCCTATACCAGCTACTACGATCGAATGCCATGAGTGGGAGCATCGAGCATCTCGCTTAGATGACCAATTGTTGCACCCTTCCAGTGCTACCATTAGAGACTCCTAAACTTCATCTTCATCATCTGATTCAGATTCACCACCTAGTGCACCAGAACATGCAACACCATGCATATCTATTTTTATGACAAACTTAGGCCCAGGAGATTATAATGTGCATGATGCCCATGTACGCCCACCCATCATCCAATCCACCCAAGACTTTGGCCACCCTTCAACTTTGGTCTTAACTATCAAAATAGTTATGCAATTAGGATCTCCTAAGAATCATACCAACTTTGTCTATGCTAGAGTTGACTCCTCACTCCCACCTATACTATCTCCACCACCACAATCCAACTTGTGTGGTACAATCGATCACTTGGCTAATCCCTACTTTACCTTACACTACCTTCGACGCTTCCATTGGCATGGATTTGGGCTAGGCCATTATGAGCAAGGGTTACATGCATCCATCAACCCTCATGTCCAATCCCCTACCGATAAATCTAGCTTAGGTTATCACCCAACCACCATCCATACATTAGAAGATGAGCTCCAAGACTTATCCCTACATCCTTCCCCACTTTCGACACACACCTTGGAAGAATATATTGATATGGACATCTTAGAGGACACCCCTTCACCCAAATCTACCATTATAGTCCCTGGAAATTTCTTCCAAGAGCCCTTCATATCCGACACCACCTCATCATGTTGTGTTGATGAGTTGACAAACCAATTTACTATGCTATCCTTAAACATGCACTACCCAGAGCATGACATGGTATCCCCACCATCACCAACATACTTAGCTCCATTCCTACCTATACATCGACAACTTCAATGAGCTACCACTCGACCATGATCTCCACCAGTCATCTTGCACCCTTCGCTAAGCCTTCTAAGATGCTCACAGGTTATCAAGATGTCATCACCAGAATCTTCACCACCTACATCCCCCACAACATCAATTAATATGGTAGAAGTTGATCTCTTTTCTCCACTATGATACACACACCAATCAACATGAGATGATACACCAAACCCTAATTTTATCGATCTCACCCACATCTCACCCATATCGACACCCCGATATTTCTTACTCTCACCACATATTCTATGTACTACAAATGCTCCCTCATCATCTGTACCACCTCATATACCATAGGTCCACCACATGAACATCTACCTAGATGATGAATATGAACTTACCAAGGCCATCGATGACCTCCATATTATCCCAATTCTAGAACAATTATGTGATGGTTCCCACATGCTTATTGAGGAAACCATCGACGTTGACATAGGGGATGATCCTAAAAATCCTCACATAGTTAAATTAGCCACTAGCCTCTCACCTGAGGAGTGCATCCTATTCATAAATTTCCTTCATAAGTATATCCGAGTCTTCGCATGGTCATACAAGGATATGCCAGGACTCGATCCTGCTCTAGTAGTTCACAACCTTACACTCGATCAAAATGCCAAACCTGTAAGGCAAAAGTTACATCGCATGCACCCTACCATTGCATTATTAGTAAAAACTAAGCTCCAAAAGCTCTTAGACGTAGACTTCATAGTACCCATAGACTACCCTGAATGGGTCTCTAACATGGTCCCTATACCCAAGCCTTCTGGTGACGTTCGCGTCTGTACATATTTTCATGATTTAAACAAAGCTTATCCCAAAGACAACTTTCCTCTACCTAACATCGACTCACTCATCGATTCCATCGCTGGCCATGAGATGATATCTCTAATGGATGGATTTTTAGGTTATAACCAAATCAAAATCAATCCTGCTGATCAACACAAGACATCATTTACAACCCCCTAGGGGACCTTCTGCTACAAGGTCATGTCATTTGGCCTTAAGAATGTTGGGGCAACCTACCAATGTGCAATGACCTACATTTTCCATGATTACATGCACAAAATTATGGAAGACTACGTAGATGATCTCATCGCTAAGTCCAAGAAATGCTCAGAACATCTTGAGGATCTTCATCGAATCTTTGACCACCTACTAGAACACAATGTCCACCTTAACCCAAAGAAGTGTGTCTTTGGTGTTACCTCAAGTAAAATCCTAGGATTCATCATCACCCAATGAGGCATTGAAGTCGACCCTAACAAGGTAAAAGCCATCACCGAGATGCCTCCACCTACTACCCTAAAATAGTTGCACAGTCTTCAAGGCAAAATCACCTCTATCCACCGATTTATAGCACAACTATCAGACAAGTGCAAACCCTTCAACCACCTCCTACAAAAGGGAGTAAAATTTAAATGGGATGATAACTACCAGTAAGATTTTGATGACATCAAAACTTATCTTACTTCACCACCAGTTATGTCACCCCCACACCCATAACTACCACTCATCTTATACATTTCTGCTATAGACTTCATGCTAGGTACACTTCTAGCCCAAAATAATGCACTCGACAAAGAGCAAGCCATTTACTACATCAGTCACATGCTAGTTAGCTATGAAGCTAGATACGGATACATGGAGAAACTATGCCTAGTTATAGTATTCACCACCCAGAAGTTACGCCACTACATGCTTAACCATACTACCTTTGTCATCACCCGAGACAATCCCCTCCACTACATGATGAACAAAAGCTACCACAATTCTCGCACAGCTAAATGGATCATGCTTCTAACCAAATTTGACCTCGAATTTGTTTCACAAAAGTCCATCAAAGGATAGGTTATAGCCGATCAACTCGTAGAAGCTCCTTTATCTGATGACCAACCCCTCCTCATTCAACTCTCGGATGATTCCATATTTCACATAACAGAAGATGAAGAATATGTGGAACCAGAAGTGATAGCGACTTAACACTATTCTTTGATGGCTCTCGATGCATGCATGTTGGGGGTGCAGGCATTATATTTTTCACACCTGAAGGAGAACCACTACCATTTTCATTCAAGTTGGATTTCCCTTGTACAAACAACAATGCAGAATATGAAGCTCTAATCCTTGGATTGAAACAAATGTATTCCATGCACATCAAATACCTCCACATCATAGGTGATTCCATTTTAATTGTAAACCAAGTACAAGAGATCTAGCAATGCAATTGCCCAATCCTCCAACAATACAAGCACATTGCACAACAACTCCTCTATCAATTTGAATGGTATGACATCGAAGCCATACCATGATCCTCTAATCATTTTGTAGATACAATGGCTTCCTTAGGATCATTAATCCCACAAAACCCAACATCAACAACCACATCCATAACAATTCATACACTCACTCAATCTGCCATATCACCTACATCTCCTAAAGATGATGGTGGCATTCATGTGGTCGATACCGAACCACATGACCCATGGTTTGCATAGATCAAATATTATATTAAATTAGGATTTCTACCATGTGAATTACCCCATGCTCAATGTCGAGCATTTAAACAAAGAGCAATCCACTACACATTGTTGGGGGACATCCTCTATCACCATAGTTATGATGGCATGCTCTTGCATTGCTTAGAACCACATGAATCTCAATGGGTTGTACAAGAAACCCATGATGGTACTTGTGGTGGCCACTTCAGTGGCATGGCAATCATGAAATGCATCCTTCGCATGGGCTACTATTGGCCAAATATGGAACATGACTATTGTGAATACGTAAAGCATTGCATTAAGTGCCAACAACATGCAAACCTCACACATCTGCCATCTCAAGCACTCCAACCAATTCAATCCATGTGGCCTTTCTCCCAATGGGACCTTGATCTTATTGGACAAATTACACCTGCTTCCTCAAGCAATCATAAGTTCATCATCACCACTATAGAATACTTTACAAAGTGGGTCGAAGCCATCCCACTTGTCCAAACCATAAGGGAAAAGATAGCAACATTCATCATAGATCATATCATATGTCATTTTGGAATCCCTTCCCAAATCATCTCTGATAATGGGAAATCCTTCAAAAATAAAACCATCCGAGCACTTTGTAACAAGTTTCACATTCATCATAGCTTCTCTACCCCATACTACCCATAGGGTAATGGCCAGGCAGAAGCCACAAACAAAACAATTTGCTCCATCCTACGCAAAATAGTAGCAGAATCACATCATGACTAGCATAACCAAATATCCCTAGCCTTGTGGGCCTATCGTACAAGCATTCATACCCCCACTAGGGCAACCCCATTTTCACTTATCTATGGGGTAGAAGCCATCATGCCCCTTGAGCTTGAGATACCTTCCCTAAGGGTATCCATGAAAGAATTCATAGATGATGACACCACTCATCAAGCCCACTTAGATCAGCTCACACTCCTCGATGAACATCGCATCCATGCCATCGAGCACACATGAGTCTACCAAGATCACCTTCATCATGCCTACAATAGTAAGGTACATCAACATGAGTTCCAAATCGATGATTTAGTCCTCAAAGAAAACCAATAGATCACAAGTCAGCCTCACCAACAATGAGACAAGTTTACCCCAAACTGGTTGGGCCCATTCATCATCACACACAAATATGGTTTAGGTGCCTATCACTTGGCTAACCTTGAAGGCCTCGATGACCCTGAGCCCATTAAAATTTTACACCTTCATGCATTCAATGCCTAATACAAATAGGTATTCACTATCACAAGTGGTACATACCGACCTGCACAAACACATCACTCACTAAGCACATCATGATAAATGCATATCTTTTTATTTTTACTTTACATATTTTACATGTACTTTCTCCTTTATGTCATTTTTATGCTATTGGTATTTGTTTTCCTTCTTGTAGGATCTACATCATTTACAGATACACCATCAACAATGAGATACGATAACATCTACATACATCATCATGCAGGACCCTCCACCACCACAGACTATACCAATCATCCGGCTGACCTAGCCCGACCACCAATCACTCATCACACTAGGTGGTCTTCCCATTCCTCCCATTCAAACCATAACACTTCACCCCGATGCCTCTCACCTCACCATCGAGGTTCATCTTACTCACCCCATTTGGGAGACAGCCAGGTCACCCTATCCTCTTTTGATGAAAAGGAGGAAACATCCCATCCCCAAACACAAGGGTCCCCTTCTCATCCACCCAAAGATACTATGAATCCTTATTCACCAACTAATTCCCCCATCACCCTCTAGGAGCATACCACCCTCCTAACAGAGGATACACTCCTCATCCAGCCCACCCTTCATGCCTACCAACCCCACTCCCTAGTGGAGAATCATCTTATACCCAAGCCTTGCAAGCCCACATGGCTCAAGCTGCTCAAGCTGGCCGTGCGAACATGCCCCCATCCCATTCACATCATCGACTAGAACCATCCCCTATGCCACCTATTCTTAAGATGCCACCATCACCACTATGAGGCCTACCTTCCCAACAAGCTTACCAATCCCCAAGGCCATTCCACTCTTCCCCCTCATCATCATGACCTCATCCATTCTCCCATGCATACCAGGCCACTCCATACACATTGGAGTCTCGATCACCACCTTCCCCAATATTATCACCTCTAGAAAATGACATACAACATCTCCTTTCCTGTATCGAGGCTCTCGAGCTACAGATGAGCCATTGTCATTGTCATGTTCATCCACACCAGTCTCCCATGGCTCATGCATCATCACCTCCACATAGATCCATTCCTCAACCTAGGATTCGATCCACATCAGATTCTCGACCTACACTCCCACTATCAGATTCCCCTTCATCCACCCCCTATTCACCTCCACCCAAACCATACATTTACCCTATGCTCATGCCATTCACACCATTATCAAAAATATTTTATCATCTCATGCATCAAGGCCTTATTGATTTACCTGAGATTCGACCCATAGACCCCTCACATCCTAAACCACATAACTACCATGAGAACCAATATTGTATCTATCATCAACAACCAGGTCATGACATTGAGGAATACCAAACATTCAAAAACCTAGTCCACAACATGTTGCATGGCACTCGAACTCCATCACCTAAACGTTCCATCCCATATAGTCGACTCGTGAGTCCTCCACACCACATCATCCCCAAAACTTTGCCACCTCATGAAACATTAACAATGCCAACCCACTACATTCACAACATCTCCAATTACACCACTCACCAAAGTCCAAGCCATACCATCACTTCACCACTTCATTCCCGACCTAACCCATGACACTTCACCCATCAGTAATTCCCATATTTTCTTCTTTCTTTCTTCTTCTTCTTATTATTTCCTCACATAGTTGTATGGTCACGCTTCGAGTAGCTACATACCTACGCTGATCTACCCCCCTTCTTCTATTATCCTTCTGACTTTGGCAATCCCCTTTTCTTGTTGGTTGCCAAAGACTACTTCTTCTAAAGTTCTTCTAGTTGTACATTCCACCTTCATCCATTTCCTCCTTTCGATAGTACCACATGCATCTAACATACTACAACTTATACACCTACTACACACACACCCCACATGTTGGGGCAACCATTATTACAGCATCACACTTTTTGGTCATCATGATACACCATAGTCATCTGTAAATAAGTTTTCTAAACTTCTCTTTCTACACATCATAAATTTCCTCTTGTAGATATTGCATTTCTCCACTTGCATCATTTACATTACACCCATTGCACATATCCATATGTTTTTCATGTTAATTTCATTTTAAGTTTGTACATTCTTCCTCTCAAAAACAAAAACAAAATGTGCCTTCAATAGGAGTAATACATGCACTTGTTAGCATCACCACCTGGATGTCCATTCCACCTTTTTAGGAGTAGGGTTTACATAGGTGTCATGTTAAGCTTTGACTACTTACTAGTTTAGTCAATCAAATGTCACCCCTAGCTGATAGGTTTTACATTCTTCTTATGGTTCTTTAGGTTGGTTCAACTTCTCTCATGAACCATTCACAATAGGTTACACATTAAACACATTTTGAGTCTAGGAAAGATGACACCTTGAGTAGATGTCACCATCTAGAGAATGGTTTCCCCTACTCATCCTATCACTTGCATGGTCAACATACGACCTAGGGATAAACAAAGGGATAAGCATAAGCAAAAGTAAAATAATGGGGCAGAAAACAAAAGCCAATGCCCGTAGAATAGAAATATTGAGAAAAAGAGAATAGAAAAAAAAAAAAAAAAAAAAAGAAAAAAAAAGAAAAAAGAGCACCACAATAAATAGGTTAACAATAGATGAGGGGCAGAAAACAAAAGGAAAAGCCTCCTGATATCACCCATGTTATGCTTCATCGCCTTTGGTCCTTAGGTTTAACATAACACCATGGGATGATTTCCATCACTAGCAATAGGCTCCAAGAGCCTGCCTACCAATGGAATAGTCTTACAAGTGGTGATATATCTATTGCATTAGCTACCTACTTTTGTATAGATCATTATTCACATATGGATGAGCTAGCTAGTTTGGCCACGTCTACAATGGGTTAATCCTACCTACCTCAAAATGGATAAATGAACCTCACTCATTTACACACATAGGTCCATGACAGATTTTGAACCAGTCCGACTAGTTATGAGTTGCCACATAAACTCACACAACTTTGAGTCTAAAATTTGATTATCAAAACTACATTGGTCAAAGCCATTACATGCCTCCTATACCATCCTACATCTCTGAGATAATGGAATGGATAACATCCACATAGGTACATGTAATGATACAAGTGCTTCCTCTATGCATTTTAACATTCCCATACATGCATACATGCATCTATGTTACACAGATTCATCAAGGATCACATTATTGCATTTCCATTACATGCCTCACATCAAATACATTATTGCAGTTACATTACATGCTTTACAAAAATTAATAAATCAAGGCATTCATCATGCATATACTATCTCACACTCCATTATTGCATTTACATTACATGCATTCACTACAAATATCATTTCACATTTTATTACTTCACATTGCATTCAAAATAGAATCATGCAAGTCTACTCTACAACATATTCACACTACAACATGATAATAGATCTAAACCACAATACACATGAATATCCATTCATCATAAATACCTACAAATCATGTTATGATATCTATGCAAACATAACGAGAACACATTGCAAAAACCATAACACATGTATATATAACAACCAAAATCAAAATGTATATATATATCATCCATCAAAAATACCCATAGGCTACAAACTGGGACCATCACCCATCATCCATCATCCAAAAATACCCATAGGCTACAATCAATAATAATCCTAACTACCACTAAGAGTCTCCCCATACCCCTCATGGCTCACCCATATCTCTCTACAGCTCTGCTCGACTCCACCCTAGCTCCTGCAGCCTGAACCATAGTAGGTGGATCTCGCACCTCAACCCTAGCACCTACCCACTCCACCAAAGTAGCACTACACTGACTATGATGAGAAGGTACCCACACTCATGATCCTGACTCATCCTGAGACACCACCCAACTATAATCAGGAAGTATGATCCCATGCACCATCAGAGCAGACTCACATAGTAACCTCTTCATCGACTCTACATCCAACACATCGATCAATTACTAAATACCTCGAGAAGCCTCCTACTATGCTTGCTATAGGTTGAGCATATTGAACCTCATCTACTCTATATCTATCTTATACCTCTCCTCCTACCTATGGAGCTCAGTCTCCAACTCATGAACCCTATCTCATAGCTCCCGAGCCTCCACCTCTACATCCTACCTCTCCTAGACATCGAAAGGAATCTCCTCCATATCCACAAAAATACCAATCTCAATGGTGTCATCCACACCATCCTAGCTACTCCCCCCCCCCCTCCTACTACTACCCCATAGCCATGTCAACATCTACAGGTGCCTCCTCCACCCCCACTCCCTGAGTACTCGATGCACCACCTAAGCATCATCATGACCATCATAAAGGAACCTCTCTCTCATCACCAACTACATCCTCTGACCTAGCCCAAGTCCTTCTCTCTGGTGGAGGTACCCCAACATCAGGTGCCACCCATCGATCAACACCCCTACTAGGCTCCCAACTCTGCATCACCCACCAAGCCTCAAACTCTGGTGTCATCCTGGCATTATCCACATCCAAGATAACCATAGGTGGATCACTCTCACCAACCAAGGTAAAACCATAGGACGCTCTCCCCTATCACCTCATCACCTAAAATACATGATAGGAGCCCCTAGAATATCCTATCATAATCCAAATTCACCTCACCCGATCAAACTAAAAATACTCGACCTACCGAGTATATCTCCCCACTAACCATCTACCCTAACGAATGATGCGAACTACTCACCATCCTCATCCCACCTCACCCCACCCAACCAAGGCCTCCACTTAATATCACTAGGTATCAAGTCTCCAAACTTGACCCTCCACAACAAAGGATCACCCTCATGAGGTCTCTTAATACCCTACCCTTTGTACTCCACCTCAAAGCATAGGGTAAATACTCCTTACCCCTCACATGAATAGGGTGAGGCAATAATGATGGCCTCTCAATAGCTATATGCTCCCTATGCCCATACCTACAACAAGGGAGTCCAACTCAAACCCTTTCGCATCAACTATGCACAACATCATGCAACTCTCTATACACTTGGGCAACAATATAGGTGCCCATGCAAACACAACCCTACGCTCCACCATGTCACTCACCACATCTAACATATTCCAGGTGAACAATACCCCAAAGTATCAAGTAATGCATAGGTAGATATCATCATCATAGCTGCACACTGACGATTAGATATCTTATTCTTCAACCACAACCACTCATAATCCATCTTCAAGACATCTATATCCCTACCATCCCTCACCAAAGAACCACTCCAACATAGCCACCTTATTGTCATCCACTGCTGATCTAACTAGAACACCCTCAATCGATAACTTATAAATACGATACACATCCTCTAAGGTGATTATCATTTCCCTAGTAGGAAAATAGAAAGTGTTCCTATCCGCATCCCATCTCTCACATAGCATGGATATATATTCCCGATTGGCATGTATACTCTTACATTCCCATACACCCTGAAACCATATATCATCCAACCACTCAAGATCATCATCATTATTCATCAATTCATCAAAAGTAATCTTCATATTTCAAACACGATGATGGGGCTCGAGCATCTTCACCTATTCATCCACAAACAAACACAACAAAACATACATTAGTCATCAATACAATGATGCAATCTAATAAAAATCCATAAATCAAATTTACAAATTAAACTATTTAATTTGACATGCACTTCGAGACATAAATAATGCACAAGTCACATATCAAAACATATCAACAAAACAATCACATATTTGGATACCCATTTTGTCATTTCATGGCAAAAGTTTGAACAAATACAAAAAATAATACATATTT
The DNA here is from genome assembly GCA_028583015.1 of Wollemia nobilis. NCBI lineage: Eukaryota > Viridiplantae > Streptophyta > Pinopsida > Araucariales > Araucariaceae > Wollemia > Wollemia nobilis. The sequence goes on from JAQPPZ010000030.1 coordinate 10,721,927, forward strand.
GACTTCCAACAGTCAAAAATAAAATCACCCACATACCCACTATGGCACAAAATTCAAAACACAATCAATTCATCCAACATACAAAAACAAAATACATTTTTGAATACCCATTTGCCCACTTCGCAGTAAAAATGTCGACAAAATTCAAAAACAATATACCAATCAACACAGATTTCAAGGTCAATTTCACCACATAAACACCAAAACAAAACATACACAAATACACACAACATCAAAATAATAGTCACATTTTTGAACACCCATTTTCCCACTTCACAATGAAAGTTCAAACAGATATGGAAAATAGTACAAATTGGGCTCCCCACAACTCATTTTCAATTTAACACTACCTACATCTTGGCACACAAATCAAAAATAAGCCAAATAAAATCATCTACAAAAAAAAAAACATATTTGGATACCCATTTTACCCTTCTACAATGAAAATATCATCGATTTCTAAAAATACTATCTCTAAGGTGGCAAATCTAACAGTCAAAGTTTACTACCTTACACCCAAAAACAACACATTCAAAAAACATGCCAAACGAAGGCAAAAAATATAATAATCACATAACGAGATACCCATTTCCTACTTTTATAGATAAAATTCAATAACATTTCAAAAACAATACACCATTGCTCCAAAAATGGATGGTCAAACTTTACACCTACTCTACCCATTACCCGATCAAACTAGCACAAAATCAAGTCAAACCTAGAAACAAATCACATTTTTGGGTACCCATTTGGCTAGTTTTACACTATGTGTTCCAATTTCAATTAAAAATTATAAAATTTTTCAAAACAAGATGAAAACCTCCCCCCTAATTTACTTTTCTCTAGAAAATTAAAAACACAAAAAATGAGGTAAAGAAGAACACTTACCACTGGATCTCCTACTACTAGCTCCAACTCATCCTCTCACCATCCTTGCATCTGAACTCATCAACCGCCTTGTCCACACCTCGTCGAATACTCCTCTCGAATGCTCCATGTAGCTTGTCGTCATCCACATGAGCCCCTTTCGACCCAAAATTACCTTAAAAATACCTAAAACCCTAATTCACACCCTACCCCATGATTTAGGCCTAATTCACCCCTACCCCATGAATTCAACATCTACCCCCAACTAATCAAATTCATTCCAAAACCCTAGGAAATCAGCATGAACTTCCTCTAAAACCCTAGGAACCCTCCTAAACTGTCCTCTCACCTACTTTTTCATCATTTTTCATCATGCATTGGTATTCTATCAATCGTTGCATCACCAAATCACCACATTCCATTCGCCTCATTGTTGATTCCTCATTTGAGGGGGTATTCATATCCAAAGTCAGCTTTGCATGCAAAAGCACAGATATCACATCTATCTACAAAATTTTTGTTAAATATTATCTTACGATTATAATCTCAATCCCAACCAGATATTTGTTATATCACGAGAGCTATGTGTTTCGATGGAGAAATCAATCTAAGCATTCAAGTACATCGAGTACATAACGAATGATACGTTTGATGTAATCCTAGCGCAACATTTGGAAAAGGATTTCTCGACCACGCTGAAATGGTCACATTTGAATAATCCAAATGTCCCTTTAGCTCAAATGGTTTGACACTTGTCGCCATGTGCTCATCAATCAATCAACAACAAATATTTGAATAGGCATTTGTTCTATTCATACTTTTGGACCACGTTGATCTGGTCATAAAAGCAAAGTAGTCAAAATTTGCCTACCCCAAGCAACTAGTATGACATCAAAAATGTCATACGGACTCAGCAAAATCACCATGTTGCATCCGCAATCATCCATTTCCATTTACCGGTATTGTTTTCATTGCATTTTATCCCTTTCCTCTTCTCTTCTTCTCCTTCCTCCTTCTTGGCTATCGATCAAGTTGGTATGGTCACGCTTCGAGCGGCTACATACTTTTGATTGGATCCCATTCTCCTTCTATCCCTTCTCTTCTACACAAACCCTTCACATTTTTGTATTAAACTATGCTTCTCACAGTATAGTACAAAAAGGGGCAAAATGTAGACACCTAAAAGTCGCACATTGCTATACCTACGTACTTGTAGATCCTTTTGGACACTTGTAGGTTCACATAGGCCATCCTAGGTACCCCTAGGCTATTGTAGACCAGCGTAGACTATTGTAGATCATCCTAGACATGCGTAGATTGTTGTAGTCATGCGTAGATGGTCGTAGTCATGCGTAGATCACCATAGATTATCGTAGCATTGCGTAGACTTCCATATACCACTTTGCTAGTTTTCAGGTCCAAAACCCTAGTAAGTTAGCAAAATCACATCACAAACATCTCCCATGCATCGGGATACCTTCCATCAACTTCCCAAGGTGATACAAAGCCTATTTGCACTCAATTGAGGCCCCCACGGGCTATTAATTGGCAAAAGCAATTATCAAGTCAATTCCTAAAATCTAATTTAATGTTGACTTCACTTAAGTCACCTTTTTAGGGAAAAATTGATTAATTAAACTCTTAATCCCTAATTAACACTAATTGCACCCTCCCACATGTGTGTAATTAGGGTTAGCTAGGATATTTTCCTAAGAACCCTAATCAAGCCCTAATTTGACTTAGGACCTCCTAATCCTGATTAGACCTAATCCTTCCTCACACATGTGGAGAGGATATTGAATCCTATGAGGAGAGGCTTCCCCCCCCCAACTAACACTAACTAACCTAAATTTGGTTAGACTTCAACCTAGGGTTAGTTTCCTTAACTCTCCCCCTACACCTTGCCATTTTCTATATATAGTGGGCCCAAACCCTCATTTAAATCTCTCTCCATATTATGTCCAAAGTACAGAAACTCTGCCAAAATACGTACCAAAGTACAACAAAGTAGATCTGAACCTGCACATCGATATTTCAATAGCAAAGGAACCTATCCACCGAAGGATTTCTGTAGAATATCACTCAGGGTCTGATTCACCCCCCGCCCCATGAATCCGGCACCAGTTCACCCGGTGGCGAATTGGTCCTACAAGTCCCAAATCAGCTCATATTTGGGAGGTAAGCTTTGTTTTGTCATTTCATGACCTTCTGCACAATTTATTTCAGTTTTTATCATGTTTTTACAGTCGATTTGTCTTTCTAAATATGGGGCCTGACTAAGGCAAGCCCCCCAATGAACTAACCCCTTTTTGTAGGTTTGGCCTAGAACCAAGGAGGGAAAAGCAACTACAAACTACAACCCCATGGTGGTACGCAAGCCCATCTACACTGAGGAACACAAAAGGATGGCATCAGGCCTATTGTATCATTTATGGAAAGAAAGGATAAAGGGGAATTTTCCCCCATTGTAACCTATGCACTCTTTACATGAATAAAAATACATTTTCCTGAATAACATTTGTCATTAATATGTTGTTAGATCAAATGCCTCTTTTTGGCCATTTCACAAAAAATACAAATGGAAACACAAACCCAACAAGACCAATAACAACAAAATTCCCCAAACCACAACCTTAGGGTTGTCCTAAGCAACATCCTCGAACACATCCCTGGAAGCTTCTCCTAAGCCACATCCTTGCTACCATCCTTCACCACTTCCTTCACCTCTTCCTTGATGTTAACTTTAGAATAAAAAACCTTAGGTTCATCAATAGTCACAATAGAGAATTCTTTGTGGAAAAAGAGCATGTTCAGTGCATTGCGCATATCCTTGAGAGTGGATGACAATTCCTTATATTGGGAAATAGTCATGGAAATTGTTTTGATTATTAGTTTTTGTAGTAGCTGAGAGGTAGGGTCATCACTGTCATCATAAAACACCACCTCCTAGATTTTTTGTTGACTCTAAAAAAACTTCCTCCTAAGGCGAGTAGAGGATCTGGCCTTTGGGGGATTATTTTCTAGTCTTGGCCTTTGGGGGATTATCACACCATTTTTTAGTCTTGGCATTTGGGGGATTATTTTCTTGGGAGTATTTTGTGCTTCTAATTCTAATTTTATGGATAAAATACTTTGTCTTGATTATTTATAGTATCATTCTTGTCTTTATTTGGATGGTACTTAGTGTTCTATCTATTGCTATTTGATCCTCCTTTTATGTTTTTATTTTTATGCTTCTTCTTCAATTTGATAAGTTTGTATTCTTCTTCAAATATCTTAAATTTTAATAGGTCCATGTTCTCTTAAATATACCATTGTAGACCACTATAATACTTTATGATTCAATATCTTTATATGTCTTGAATACCTATTTTTACTTCCATTGAATTGGAAACATTACTATAATCCTAAGTATTTGGTCTTTACTCGACATAATTATAGCCATCCAATGTGTTGGATTGTATAGGCTTCCATAAGATAATATTATTCATTGATAGACTCCATGAAATAGTCCTATGTGAATACTACTTCACCTTTATTTTCCTTTTCTACATTGTTGTAATATGGTTCCCACCATTTTTGAATAGGTAATGGAGATTTCAAGTCTAAAAAATTAATTTTCTCATTATTGGTGAATTTATTTATAGAGAAGTATGAAGATAGCTTATCCATCCAATTTTCAAGGGCATCAACAGTGATTTTTCCTTTAAAAGTAGAAATAGAGGTGCACTAAATGGTACTAGGGTAGTAATAGATTGTGTGGTGGAGGATACAAAATTTATAGTAGGGATCCATTAAATAATATAAACATATTTATCCATAATATCATTTCTCTTCATTTTATATATTCTTTAAAGGATTGACTATATTAGTGTTGTCAATTATAGTTTCCATCTAAGATCATTTGGAATGACAAGGGTGGTAATCAATGAAACTCATGTTTAATATCTAAAATTTAAATTATGAGCATATACTAAAAAGGCAAACTATTGTAATACCATTGATTCAAAACTTAGGATTTCATGTTAAGGAAGATCAAGAAAAAGTGTAATTTAAAAATAACATATTATAAAAAACAAAAACGTATATATATAAGTAAAATACCATAATTATTTTATTTCTCTAAAAATAGATTACAACGTAAGGAATCATTGAGAAGGGATGCGAGGCTATCACATTATATCTATTACACATGTACTTTCAAGCTAGGTTGGGCACATGAATCTAAGATTTCTAGGTATGATGGTACCCATAAATGGTTCTAGAGCATGAAAATTTACAAAATCAACACCATGCATACCCCATAAGATTCAAACCATTTGGCATCATCTGCGTGATTTAAATCCACCCTTAGGATCAGCTAGTCTCATCACATTTTTTTTCTAGTTTCCTTTTTGAGGTAGGAGTCCACTACAATTCCTAGAGATGGTATTTTTGGATCTTGAGTCCCTTCATATTGATGCAACGATTGAGGAAATCCTCACCAATCATGGTTTTATGCCCTTACTAAGGAAATTCTATGGGAGCGACTAAAAAATATTTGATGAAGCTACTCAAACATGGGATAGTGGTTGAGTTGTTGTTCATAGCCTCAAATTCAAGATTAATGTTTGGACACTCGTAGAGGTGATGAAGCTTCTAAATGATAGAGTATTTTTTCATCATGACAAACATTCAATGGTAGAGGAGATAAATTTCTTCATGGACAAGGGTAATAAGTTAGGAAGGGAGAAGGAAGGAATCATCAGAGAGTCCCTCCCAATTCCTTAGAACAAAGTGATGAATCTTATAATGTAATACTTCACTATTGACAAGATCAATTCTCCCCTACAAAGCTTCCACCTGGCCTTCTTGAACCATCTCAAGGTTATTAAGACCATCAACATCCTTGAATATTTATATATGTCAATGGATCTCTCCATTGATAATGTCAAGAAGGGGATCTCCATGCATCTGATTCATCGAGACCTACACCTAATTCTTTACAAGTATGCTCTCTAAAAATAGGTCTAGAAATCTATATTTATATGCATCAACAGTCCTATTGACCCCCCTCTATTCTAGTTCTAATCCAAGAAAGCACATAGAAGGATACCATGAGTTATGGATGAGTCACGGAGATAGCCTCTATTGATACCACTAAGACTAGAAGAAGTTGATTTTTGGCTTGAATTTCAGTGGCATTCCCTAGTCATTTAAAGTTGAACATCATTAATGTTCTTCTAGAGGAAAAACACCTAGAGGAAATGAAAGACTCCCATGACCATAGAGGAAGGCCAAGAGGCTCTAGAGGATTCTCCCATGAAGCCAAATAAATCCAAGGTTGAAGAAGTCTCTATTCTATTAAAGGAGGTAGAGCCCAAAAGTGGACCTTGCACCCATCAGAGGTCTACCACTGACTCCCCAAAGGGTCTGGATAAGATGCTAACCTCTAAATCCCATGTGACCAAAATGGCCTAGACTCTTCTTCAGGAGGCTAAAAATATGGTTGAAGACCTCAAGTATCTGAAGGGTATTTACACCTAAGTGGCTAGCAAGGAGTATGATGCAAGTAATAAATACCATGAGTCTGAGTAGCCAAATTTTCCATGGATGTTTCTTTTTGGTTGTCCTCTATGGGTCTTTCATCCCCTATTTCTACATTCCTCTAAGTTCCAATGTTCCTCTTATTAGTGTCTGTGAGAGAGCCCCTCCATTATTTTTGATGGTGCCTTCATGCTTCTCCATGATGATGTCCTAGGTTATCTGAATAGATTATTTTTTATTCCATGGAGACCATCTCCTCATGCATCCACTAGTGTAAAATTTTAGGGATATATTTCAAAACCCCCTCCTCCAATCTAACAAAAAAATTACACATGTACTTTAAATGTAGGGATGAATCTATATTTATAGAATAATTGGTGTGTTGAATATTCATTTTATTAAATATGGAAAACCACTCATGTGGAAATGAGGTGGTTAAACTTCCATGAGTTAAAATGTAACCCATATGGAGATTTGGTGATTCATCTTCCATGAGTTACAATGTGCACATTAAATAAAAATTACATACATGTAATTTATCCTTTTGTGTTGTATATTCTATTGATTGTCAACATGGCTAGAGATCCATTTTGGCTATGAAAATCTAAAAATAGGAAAATATTATTTTTGGTAATTATTATTTTTTGAATATTTGAGGGCCTCTAGAGCATTCTTTTCACATAGTTTTTCATCTTGTCTATGATAAAATTGCCAACTAAAATTGTTGTTCTTCCTTTAATCTTTCCAATGCTTCTTGAATGGATCACATAGATACTTGAGCATAAATTTATGCCCTAATACTGTGATTGGGATAAAAATGATTTTGAGCCCTTTTGGGAATAAATCCAATACTCAAAAAGGTCACATGTCTAGATCATCATGACACACTCAAATTCTTGTAATCTACTAGGAACAATCAAACCAATGGTTTAAAGGTCCTCATGCCACCTAGCATACTCATCAATGCAAACCAATGCAATCAACATTGAGTTCCTAAATAGGTGGGCCATATATATCTAAATTGATATGTAAGTGACAATAACATAATACTTAGATAAACTCCATCATAATATAACAATATAATACATCTCAATGGTTAGTCCTAATGTAAACCAAAATGCCTCAAAACTCTCTCGTAATGAAATATTTCATACTCCCCATTTTGGGTGATTAACCATTGCCTCCTAATATGATATAGCCCATATACATCCTCATCCCAACCTAGATGATCACTATACATATTCTAGATAAATATTTCCTTCCTAAAATCATCTATCCACCAATGCACTTGTTATAATTCCCCTTATGGAGATGTATCTATCTAGTCTCATGGGAGTGACTCCATCTATGCAAAATAGGGAACTATTGATGATTGATCACCCTATGCATACATGGAAATATAATCACTATATTATTATCCCAATTCTATATCTAAATTAATGTTTAATAGGTAACGCTCTTTCCTTCCTTATAGGCAACCTGATGTGACTCATGCCATAACTTGGCCAAAATAGTTAGCCCATAGAAAAAAACCACCTGATGTTCAATAAAACTGATAATAATATCCTACATCCCAAGGCATAACTCTCCCACTAGTATGAAGTAGCACAACACTATAAATAAATTATAGTATGAGATACTTTATTGTTTGATGTGGTCTCCCACATATGTGACATTATCATCATTTCTAAATCTAACAACAAGGAAGTAGAGGTTACCTATTGATATATCTAATAACATCATATAAGAATAGATTTATCATAAATAGAACCACATGTGGGCACCTACAAAATTTTCTAGACATCCTCTAATGTAATTTCCATATTACCATTAGGTAATCTAAAGGTATTCAACCCTATATACCAGCTCTTAGATATCGTAGTTAACAAATATTTTTGAACTCTACTTTAGGCATGGAAACCATGTGATAGATTCTAGTGGAATATATGATTTCATATTAATCCAAATTTGTCATAGGTAAAATTAAATCCAAACTGTGTGGTTGTATCTCCCTCATCTCCATTGTCTTAAGCCTCACTTGCATTTCATTAAACAAATTTTAATATCAATTTCAAATAAATAAACTCACATTATATATTAATCATTAATATACATAATCTAATATTAATTATTCATCATATATCTCATGTTTAATATATATCCAAAATAAAAATTACTGCTGGTTACTTTCAAAGTCGTAGAGGAATTCGGCAGGGGGACCCTATCAACCCCATGTTATTCATCATTGTGGTAGAAGCTTTAGGCATAACCATAAAAAATACTTGAAGTTCAAGGCTATTATTAGGAATCAAGGCAACATATCTCACTAGGGATGTTTCTCACCAACAATTCATCGATGATACCCTTCTATTGACTAAGGCATCGATTGTTGAGGCTAAAAGAATTAAATACATCCTACAACTCTATGAGGATGCTGCTGGTCAGAAAGTTAATTTTAGTAAAAGCAAGTTATATTTCTTGAACACCCCCATTCAGAGGTAAGGAAGGATTGCAAAAAATTTAGAGTGTGATATAGCAAACCTCCCCACTTCGTAGCTTGGTCTCCCTCTTTTCATTGGTTCTCCGAGAGAGTCAATGTGGGATAGGATTATTGAAAGAATTCAAAAAAAACTTGTTGGATGGAAAGGTCATCTTCTATCTCAAGCAGGAAAGCTGACCCTCACTAAGGCCTTTCATTAGAGCATTCCAGTCTATTTCCTCTCCATTTTCAAAGCCCCTGTGAAGGTTTTCCAAAAATTGAGAAACTCCAAAAAGAATTTTTATGGATCGGATCGGAGGAGAAAAAAATGATACACCTTGTAGGATGGACCAAAGTGTGCGAGACCCGGGGAAAATGGGGGCTTAGGTCTGAGGAGAATTACTCATATGAATTTAACTTTACTAGCTAAGCAGGCATGGTGCCTCATTTCTGGTGAAGAAAATGAATGGAAAACTATCATCAAATGAAAGTATCTTCAAAATATGGAATTTCTAATGTTAAGCAAGGTGCAGCAACAGTGTTGTCATTGTTGTCAACACAGTCAGATAGATCTATTGGTGCAGTGGATAGGAAGTTTAAAAGCTATTCAAATGCAGAAGATAGGAGTTCAAAGGTTTCTCAGAGTATACATAGTGTTTTTCCAAGAAGACCAAAGTGGCCCATATGCAAAAGATCAAATAAAAAGACAAGTAAGAAAAGTGTCGTGATATCGCGACATATACAAAAGACAAGAAAAACTGTCAGGATATCGTGACATGTTGAGAAGAAAGAAAAACTGTCATGATTTTGAGACATGTTCGAAGAGAAAGCGCAAGCAAGAAAAATTGTCGCAATTTTGCAACATGTTAGGAGAGAAAGTGCAAGCAAGAAAAACTGCCGTGATTTTGTGACATGTTCGGAGAGAAAGTGCAAGCAAGCAAAACTGTCACAATTTTGCAATAGGTTCAGAGAAGAAGCACAAGCAGGAAGAACTGTAGCAATTTCATGACATGTTGGAAGAGAGAGAAAGAGCAAGATAAACTGTTGTGATTTCGTGACATGCTAGAAAAGAAAAAGGCAAGTTGAAAAACTGTCGTGATTTCGTGACATGTTGGAAGAGAAAAAGGCAAGTAGAAAAAGTGTCATGATTTTGTGACATATTGCAAGAAAGATAGTATGGAAGAAAAAGTGTCACGATTTCATGACATGTTGGAAGAGAAAAAGGCAAGTAGAAAAAGCATCGTGATTTAGCAACATATTGTAGGAGAGAGAGTTCGAAAGAAAAAGCGTTGCGATATCGTGACATGTCACATTTTCGCGACCCAAAGGCAAGAGAAAATGCAAAGGAGAGAAAGTGTCACGATATTGCGACATGTCACGTTTTCATGACCCGAAGGCAAGAGAAAGAGCAAAGGAGAGAAAGTGTCATGATATCGTGACATGTTGCATTTTCACGACTAAAGGAGGAGAGAGAAAGTAAGAATGCAGAAGTGTCGCGATATCGCAACAAAAGTAAAGAGGAAGAGCAAGGAGGCGAAAGTGTCACGATATCGTGACATGTGTTTTCATGGGTACAAGCAAACAAAAGAAGCAAGGAGGCGAAAGTGTCATGATTTCACATGCTATGTTTTCATGGGTACAAGCCAAAAAAAGTAGCAAGGAGGTGAAAGTGTCATGATATCACGACATGTGTTTTCATAGGTATAAGCCAAGAAAAGAAACAAGGAGATGAAAGTGTCGCGCTATCGTGACATGTTGTATTTTTGCGGTCCGATGCAAAGAGAAAGAGCAAGGAGAAAAAGTTTCACGATATCACGACATGTAGATTTTTTGCGGTTCGATGCAAAGAAAAAGAGAGAAAGAAAAAGTGTCGCGATATCGCGACATGTATTTTTAGGGGCCAAAGCAAGGAGAAAGAGAGAGAAAGTGAAAGTGTCATGATATCGTGACATGTATTTTTGTGGTTGAGTTGAAGATGATGAATACCGATGATAGTCGACTAAAATTAGGGTTTACAGTTGTCATGAAAGCCAACTAAGATTAGGGTTTACGGTTGACTAAGATTAGGGTTTTCATCACAAGAATTTTGTTATAAAAGGGTTGTTTGGAGATTTGAAGTTTTTTTTAGGTATGTGTCATCGAATGCGTGTCGAAGTGTGAAATGTGGTCGTAAGAGCATAGAAAGCACATAAGCGGTGAGATGATGGTGAAGTGCGCAAAGTGAGCGAAGAGTTGTATCGAATTGTCTTAAGTGCAGCTATGATTGCACAGAGAAAGCAGAAGGTGCAGAGTGCATGAAAGGGAGAATGTGATCATAAAGTTTGACTATGATGGAGTAGAGTGTGCGAAGTGATTGCACAGAGAGTGTAGAGTGCGTAGAGAACACAAAGGTGAAGTAGACCAGTCAGGGTCTTGTAAAAGTGAAGGTATTTTTTTGTTAAACTTCTAGATTCAAAATTGAAGTCCAGGTTGCAGCTTGGCATCAGGGGTTGGTTCTCCTTCCAGTAGGTGCTGGTAAATTAGGGGTTGGTGCTCCTTTCTATTGGTGTAGATAAATTAGGGATTGGGGCTCCTTCCAGTGGGTGTTGGTAAATTATTTGTAAAGTTGTTTCTTTGCAAAGGCTAGATTTGGATGGTAGTCCAAGCAGTCATTCTTAAGGAGTAGCCAAATTGGTGAACCTCATTAAATATTGTGTTGTGTGATGTTCTCTTGTGATACTTGCTTTATCTAGTTTTAAGGTTTCATTATTTTAGTTTTAAGAGCTATAAATTTAAGTTTAAAGAACTACACTAATTCACCCCCTCTCAGTGCCATTGTAAGACTAACAATTGGTATCAGAGCCAAGTTCCCTTCTCAAGCTAAATCAGTCAGGGTTGATCTTGGATTAGTATGCAATGGGTAAGAATAATAGATCCTCCTCAAAAATGGCATCTCAGTTAGTTTTAGTTCCTGTGGAAGATAAAATTGTACTAGAAAATGTTGAAAACTTCTCATCAAACCAAGCACCTTTGTTTGATGAAACAAATTACATGATCTGGAGAATCAAGATGAAGGTATATCTTTGTGCTTTGGGATACTACATTTGGGATTTAGTAAACAGTGAATACATAATACCCATCACTCCTCCAATAGATGCTATCGGTAAGAATCTATTTGAGAATGACTCAAAAGAAAAGAAAGCTATCAGGAGCGGATTAGTAGACAGTGAACTGGTAAATATCATGAGTTGTAAAATGGCAAAATAAATGTGGGATAAACTGAGTATTCATGAAGGAGACGATGAGATCAAGGAGGCCAAGTTACAAACACATCAAGCTCAGTTCGAAGCTTTAAAGTTAAATGACGATGAGATCTTAGAGGATGATTCTAAAAAGGAAACAGGTGGAAGTCTTTTCATGACACTCGAAGAAGAAACAGAAAAAGAACAGGAATGTGATGAAGAAGAAATTGATGCAGAAATAAATTTGAAAGAGGAAATAATTGCAACTTTGGATGAATTAAAGAAAAAAGTAAAAAGGAATAAGGAAATCTCAAGAAATCTTGAGGATGCAAATGAAATAATAACCAGTTTGAAAGTACAAGTAGAAGAATTCAAAAGGATTGAAGAAACTCTCAGGTCACAGATCAATGAGAAAGAGATTGGTTGCTACAAAAAAGAGGAAGAGATTATTTTATTGAAGAAACAACTAGAAGAGGCCAATACAAATCTCAAATTCGAGAAGAGCACAAATTTGCTAGATAAAATGATAAGACAACAAAGAAGCTCCATGGATAAGCATGGTCTTGGATATGAAGCTGAACAACCTTCATATTCCAACTCTGCAGAGAAGAAGAAGTTCATTGTTGAAGGATCAAAGCAAGAAAATTTTGAAGCTGAATCTTCAAAAGGAAGAAAATATCAAAGGATATCTACAACAAAGCAACCACAACAAAAGAAGTTCTATCACTCTCACTCTTTTCATAATAATACTTTTAATGGCTATTGTTTCAGATGCAACCAGTATGGTCACAAGGCAATTTATTGTGGATTGAATAATAAATCAAAGAGTTATGCTGGTAGAAATACTTTTTTGTTTCTAAGTGAACAAAATGTACAATGTTTTCAATGTAATGGTCATGGGCATATAGCAAGGTTTTGTCCAAGCATTTTTGTATCTAATCTAAGGAAAAATAATAGATTTCATCAGACACAAAGAACGCAACACAGACAGGGAATAAATCAAGTACATAAAAAGGAAAATAATCATTCATCAAGGATGCCCAAGAGACAACCACACAAGAGAAATGTTCGAATTCATGAAAAGGTGCAAAACAGGGATGTAGTTGAAAAATCCAAGCCCGAGTTCAAGAAATTTTGGAGAAAGATAGAAGACAGGAAATAATGTCTCCTTGGATTGAAGGAGACTACTCCGCTATTGCACTAAGCAACTCCAGGTAGCACATTATCATGGGGAGCAATATTGAAGTTTCATTTTAATGCTCCTATGTATTTATTTGATTACCTAAGGATGAAAGGCAAGTAGTTAGGGAAGTTGTCGTAAAGTTGTCAAAGCGTGTTTTTAGTTCATGTAGTTGTTTGTGGAAGTGCCGTGAAGGGTGGTGATTAAATTAAGAGTTGTCATTATTGGTAGTATTGCTATATGTCATTGTTGTACTGGTGTTCTTATTGCCACTGTCCAAGGTTAGTGAAAGAATGTTGCTCTAGCCGCATATATGTGTTTCGATAAAAGTAGTGTGTATTTGAACTACACATTGACATGAATATTGTTAGATATTTTATGACACTGTGGTGAAAAATATTGAAGTCTGATCATTGATTCATGTTTAGCTCATCAAGATGAGCAACTTTACTTTGTGAATATTACCTATATGAGGTCCAGAAGTATGATTTTGAGTAAGGTGCACCATAGTTGGCTGTGAAGTGTTTAACAAAATATTGTCTCCTGATTCGAAAAGTTGAAAGTAAGGTGTGACCAACGGTGACTGTAGAAAATATAGACCAAGTTGAAAATGTAAAAAGGGATTTGGTTGGTGTTGTGATATAGTGTTTGATGCTTGCACAGGGTTGGTAGTAAAATTGTAGTGTCGGTACAGTGTTGGACAAAAGTTGGTACAAGTGTGAGTCACTTGTCAATTTTGTTGACAGATGTGAAATCAGCGTTTTTGAATTGGAAGCTTACTGTTCCTGACATCCACCAGACTAGATATTGTGTAGGAAGTATGCATGGTAGCACAATTCAAAGCTAATCCCAAGGAGACTCATGTGACAAAATTATGGTGGTTGATTTCTAAAATATCATTGGAGGGAAAATGATTGTTTGTGGTTTCCTTTTTCGAAAGTGATTGGTTGAATGCATCAAGGTTTTCTGAATTGAGAGTTGTGTTTAAACCTTGTGTTATAAGCATAGTGGTTTAAGCCCATTGGTTGTGAAATAACTTGAGTTAGAAAAGAACATGAGTATCATTGTTAAGTGATATTTGTGGGTGAGCATTGTTGGAATTATTTGAGTTGGTTGATACATACTTGGACTAGGGTTGTGTGAGAGAGAGTTGTCCCTTGTGATGATTGATTGAGTTGATTTGATTGAGCCTAGTCAAGTTATGTGTGAAGTTATTTTTAAATATCTATGAAGTGGATTTGATTTGAGATCGCCATTCATTATTGAGTTCATTTTGAGTACTACTTGAGCATGATTTATTGAGCCTTTGAGAAGGCCTTTAGGAAATATTTGAGGACAATGATGGGACATATTTCTAGAGTAGATTTGGGCAAGTTATTGGTGAGATTTCTAGAGAAGATTCAGAAAAGTTCTTAGTGAGCTTGGTGGAGCATATTTGGACAGGTTTTTTTATGAGCTTGTTATTCGGCATTGGACAAGTTCTATGTGAGCTTGTTAAGCAGGTTTTGTGTGAGATTATTGAGCAGGTTCTTAGTGAGCCTATTTACTGAGCTTTGGAGGTGATAGAGTACAGAGTACAGAGTCTCAATGGATAGAAATCTAGTAGCCAACACAATTGAAGATAGATCTAAGTGAGGATTCTTCAAGTGAAGAAGAGGTCCACCAGTCAGTGCAGCAGAGAGACAGAGTCTTCTATAATATCATAAGGGTACTATGGAGTATGGGTTATGGTATCCTAAAGATGCAAATTGGGCAGGATGTGTAGATGACATAAAGAGTACCAGTGGAGGTGCATTCTATCTTGGAGATAGATTGGTCGTATAGAATAGTAAGAAACAAGAGTCAGTTTCCTTATCCACAACAAAGGTAGAATATATTGCAGCGATAGCATGTTGTACATAGGAGAAAGTTGCAGAAAGTGAGGTTAAGTTGGATTTTTATTCCAACAAACAGATTGTGGAGTGGTCATGTTTCCCAAGAATTGACTAGCTATCGGGATCACATTCTCAGGGGGAGCATTTGTGTATTTGTTTATCTTTTTGCTCATTTTTGTAATTTTTGCTAACTATAATAATTTGTGCCTGAGAATGTTGTGCATAGACTCAGGAGGAGTCTACAGTAGCCCTTTGGTATTATTGTCAAAGGGGGAGAAGAGTTACAGGAAATTGTACATGTGTTGCCAACAATTCCAAAGGGGGAGATTGTTGAGCAAGGTGCAACAACAGTGTTGTCATTATTGTCAACACAGTCAGATAGATCTGTTGGTGCAGTGGACAGGAAGTTCAAAAGCTATTCAAATGTAGAATACAGGAGTTCAAAGGTTTCTCAGAGCATGCATAGTGTTTTTCCAAGAAGACCGAAGTGGCCCATATGCAAAAGATCAAAGAAAAATACAAGTAAGAAAAGTGTCACGATATCGCGACATATACAACAGACAAGAAAAATTGTCGTGATATCGTGACATGTTGAGAAGAAAGAAAAATTGTCACAATTTTGTGACATGTTTGGAGAGAAAGCACAAGCAAGCAAAACTATCAGGATTTCATGACATGTTCGGAGAGAAAGTGCAAGCAAGCAAAACTGTCACGATTTCACGACATGTTCGGAGAGAAAGCGCAAGCAAGCAAAACTATCACGATTTTGCGACAGGTTCAGAGAAGAAGTGCAAGCAGGAAAAACTATCATGATTTCGTGACATGTTGGAAGAGAGAGAAAGAGCAGGATAAATTGTCACGATTTTGTGACATGCTGGAAAAGAAAAAGGCAAGTTGAAAAACTATCACGATTTCGTGACATGTTGGAAAAGAAAAATGCAAGTAGAAAAAGTGTTGCGATTTCGTGACATATTGCAAGAGAGATCGTACGGAAGAAAAAGTTTCACGATTTCATGACATGTTGGAAGAGAAAAATGCAAGTAGAAAAAGCGTCGTGATTTCGCAACATATTGTAGGAGAGAGTCTGAAAGAAAAAGTGTCGCGATATCACGACATATAGCGTTTTCGTGACCTAAAGGCAAGAGAAAGTGCAAAGGAGAGAAAGTGTTGCGATATCGTGACATGTCACATTTTTGCGACCCGAAGGCAAGAGAAAGAGCAAAGGAGAGAAAGTGTCACGATATCGCAACATGTCACATTTTCATGACTAAAGGAGGAGAGAGAAAGTAAGAAGGTAGAAGTGTCGCGATATCATGAAAAAAGTAAAGAGGAAGAGCAAGGAGGCGAAAGTGTCATGATATCATGACATGTGTTTTCGTGGGTACAAGCAAACAAAAGAAGCAAGGACATGAAAGTGTCATGATTTCATGACATGTTGTGTTTTCATGGGTATAAGCCAAGAAAAGTAGCAAGGAGGCGAAAGTGTCACGATATCGCAACATGTGTTTTTGTGGGTATAAGCCAAGAAAAGAAACAAGGAGACGAAAGTGTCATGATATCACGACATGTTGTATTTTCACGGTCCGATGCAAAGAGAAAGAGCAAGGAGAAAAAGTATCGCGATATCATGACATGTAGCTTTTTCATGGTCTGATGAAAAGAAAAAGAGAGAGAAAGAAAAAATGTCATGATATCACGACATGTATTTTCGGGGGCCAAAGCAAGGAGAAAGATAGAGGAAGTGAAAGTGTCATGATATCGTGACATGTTGTATTTTCATTATTGAGTTGAAGTCAACAAAGATAGATGACAACCAACTAAAATTAGGGTTTACAGTTGTCATGAAAGCCGACTAAGATTAGGGTTTATAGCCGACTAAGATTAGGGTTTTCATCACAAGAATTATGTTATAAAAGGAGGGCTATTTGGAGATTTGAAGTTTTTTTTGAGGTATGCGTCATCGAATGCGTGTCAAAGTGTGAAATGTGGCCGTAAGAGTGCAAAAAGCGCAGAAGCAGTGAGATGATGGTGAAGTGTGCAAAGTGAGCGAAGAGTTGTATCGAATTGTCTTAAGTGCAGCTGTGATTATGTAGAGAAAGCAGAAGGTGCAGAGTGTGCGAAATGGAGAAGACGATTGTAAAGTTTGACTGTGACGAAGCAGAGTGTGTGAAGTGATTGCGCAGAGAGTGCAGAGTGCGTAGAAAATGCAAAGATGAAGTAGACTAGTCAGGGTCTTGTAAAAGCGAAGGTATTTTTTTGTTAAATTTATAGATTCAAAATTGAAGTCCAAGTTGCATCTTGGCATTAGGGGTTTTTTCTCCTTCCAGTAGGTGTTGGTAAATTAGGGGTTGGTGCTCCTTTCTGTTGGTGCAGATAAATCAGGGGTTGGTGCTCCTTCCAATGGGTACTGGTAAATTGTTTGTAAAGTTATTTCTTTGCAAAGGCTGGATTTGGATGGTAGTCCAAGCAGTCATTCTTGAGGAGTAGCCAAAATGGACAGTTCACTATTAAATCATCTTACAAGCTTTTGCTTGATGATGAGGATTTTGTCCTTCAAAAGGACTTAGTTTGGATAAAAAATTTAATTCCAAAAATTGTAGTCTTTTCATGGCTGGTTATCCAAGGAAGAATTCTAACCATTGATAATATGATGCATAAAGGTATTTGTATCACTAATCATTGTTATCTATGTAGGGCAAATTGGGAGACCATTTATCACATTTTTATTGAGTGCCATTTTTTCTTGACTGTCCTAAGTGGGGTTTTTTAGGCCTTCAATATTTCTTGGGTTAAACCAACCATCATACTTGATTTTTTCATCCATTGGCCTTACCCCTTTTCAAGACAAAGACTTAGATACATGTGGAAAATTTGTCTCAATCACTATATTTGGCATGTGTGGTTAGAAAGTAACCATAGAGTCTTTAATGAGTCTATCCATGATCATCAAACTATCATTGCCAGGATTCTATCCTTTGCCAACGAGAATGTGAACCTTATCCATTTTTATAGTCGTAAACCTCATCTATAGGAGATCAGGATTACTCAATATTTAAGCTTAACCTTTTTAGATGAGTTTGTGCCTAGGGTAGTCAACCCTAGAGCCAATATTAAGTGGTCCCCACCTCCTACGGGTTGGTTTAAGCTTAATTTTGATGGAGCGGCTAAGGAAAATCCTGGCATAGTAGGTGCTGGTGACATTGTGCGAGATCATAATGGGAATATGATGCTTGTATTTTTTGAATATTTGAGAACAAGGATGAATAATGAAGTTGAAGCTAGAGCTATGTGGAGAGGCCTTCAAATGACTCAAGACTTAGAAGGCAATTTGATCATATAAGGAGACTCTATGCATGTTATAAATCTCCTCAATAATTGGAAAAAACCTCCTTGGAGGATTAAAACAATTGTTGAAGAGTCTAGGATCCTTTTCCAAGAAATACAGGACATAAAATCCCAACATGTCTTTTGGGAAGCTAACAAAGTTGCTGATAAGCTAGCCAAATTGGGTGTCGATGGTGACAAACTTTTCAAATGGGAACACGGTGTCCCGAGTGAAGTAGAGGAGCTTATTCAACAATAATGCTAAGAATGATAGTCAAAATTACCAATAGGGAAGGCAATGTAAGTTCGAAGGCTATGAGTATTCCCATCTCTTTTTTGAAAGGGACACAATAAAAATTATCTGAGCTATTAGTCTTGGTGGATGCTGCTTGGAAATACCACAAAGACTAATGGGGACATTCACATGTCAGATAACATGTCTCCTAGTCATATTAGTAATTTGAGGTTGGTTTATAATCACGGGGTAGGAAATAAATGACAATATAAGACTTCAAACCAGAGCCACATGGACCACCAGATTGCCACTACCATAAATCTAGCTAGCAGGTTCACTTCTCCAAGGCTAATTGGCCAAGATGGGATGTGTTCCTAAAGCATGTCATATATGAAAGAAAGCAATTACTAAAGAATTATTAAGAGTAATTGTCAATACAGAGCTTGTGGGAGTTTTTTTGTACTCTGCTATGTGTGTCTGTAGCTTTTTGTTTATCCATTATTTCAAGGAAGGGATTCGTTTCTGTTTTGTAATTATGATGCAGGTGTTTTTTCTTGGGGTATACCCAAAATTTTGTATGGGAAGTTTCTTTTTTATAACAGGCTATGTGCCTTATTGGATGTAATGGATTTGGTGGCATGTAGATTTTACATATATAGGATCCTTAGTAAGGACATGTTCATTAATATCCCTAGACTGATTTTTGTAAAAGGTTTTGGGTCAACCTGTAAAACCCGATATTAATGCTATAGTATCTTATCTACCAAAAAAAAATTTATCACAAAATTATCTTAAAACTTAAAAAAATTAACAAATGTCAAAATCAACACTCATGTTGCTAAAGTGACAATGCTTTCAATTTTTGACAATATTTTTGTTGTAAAAACATTGTTGTAATGCAAAAATGTTGTGTGATGTGAAATAATTATATAAAATAATTTATAGCATGAAAAAGCATCACACAATCACAATAACAAAATATGAAAATATTTCCATTTTATTCAATTGAATAAATTAAGATAAAAATATAATATTTAAGTTTTTCTACTACATACCTATTTAGCTACATCCATTTCTAGTATTGGTGGTTAGGACAAGTCATTATAATGTCTCATGTTTTAAATATAAGCCATAAAAAATTCTAGTACAATACGATGCTAGATATTAGTTTTTTAAGTTCTTGGAGGTTGTCAACCATCTGGATAACTTTTAGAAAAATCGTGGTGACTCCCATATACAGTAAAGTCTATTCGACTATGATGGGGCCACTCCTTTCTTGTTTTGGTTTTGGTTATTTTATCTTTCCTCTCCTTCTTGGTCTTTGATGCTTGTTTCTTTTGCTATCCTTTTAGAGGCCTTTTTCTTGTTGGGAGTCTATTGTAGGTAGATTTTGTTCTACCCCTAGTTCTTTGGGGTTGCTTCCTTTATATTTCTCCTAGTATCTTGTGTTTTTGTTGCATTGATATTTATAAAATATTTTGGAATACTTTCAAAATCCCCTATTTTTAACTAATAAAAAAAAATATTTTTTATTTTTACCCTCCCTAGAGTATTTTATATCTCTATTGGAATTTTTATTATAGATCATTTTTTGATTCTACCATTATGCTTGCATTATAGTTTGAAATGTGTTCCTTTACACAACACAATTTTTTTGTTAAGCCAAACACACATATATGTTGTAGTCATTACAATATTTTTGGTGAATATGCATAGCTATAGTTTTAACTTCCCTTCAATTACAAATTCCACTACCTAACTTACATGATAGAGAATATGCATAGCAACAACTTTTACTTCCCTTCAATTATTGTACTAGCTAACTGGCATGATAGAGAATATGAATAGCTATAGTTTTAATTTCCATTTAGTTACATACTCCACTACCTAACATGATAGATAATATACATAGCTAAATTTTTTACTTCCCTTTAGTTATAATTTCCACTACCTAACTGACATGATAGCGAATATGGATAGATATAGTTTTACTTTCATTTAGTTACAAATTCCACTACCTAACTAATGTTAAAAAGAATATGCACAACTATAGTTTTTTCTCAACATTACATTTCCAACATCTCCCTCTTAATGTTGAGAGGTGTCACAAGACTATGTCTAAGTTTTAAGAACTAAGCTTTTCCAACTCCTTTTGTGAACGCATTAGTAAGTTGCTCTTGATTGCTATAGTACTTTAGCTCTATTATTTTATTTTGTACCATATCCCTAATAAAATGATACTTCAAATAAAAGTTTTTAGACCTACTATTATGGATGGAATTCTTTACCAAATGGATTGTACATATATTATAAAAACATATATGATAAAATGGCATTGCTTCTCACTAATATTATCTAATGCCTTCCTAATCCATAAGGCTTGTGCATTAGCTATAGTGACTCCAATATACTTAGCTTCTATGGAGGAAAAACAATTTACCCTTGCTTCTTTGAGCTCCATGTGATCATTCCAGAGCCAAGAGAAAAAAATTACCATAAGTAGACATCTGATCATCCAAGATTTTGCCTCAATTAAATCACTAAAATCAATAATTTCCATCTCCTTAGTTGTATCATAATGAATGCCAAAATTAAAAGTACCTTTCACACACTTTAATATTCTCTTGTTATACTTCAAATTAATTTGAGATGGTTCATTCATGTACCTTGAAATAAGAGAAATAACATAAGCAATGTCTGGTCTAATATTATTGAGAAACATCAATATTCCCACAATGTTCCTATAAAATAATACATTTAATTTTTTAGATCCATCATCCTTGCACAACACTACTCCATGAGCAATCAAAGTGGGAATTTTTTTATATTTTTCTATACAAAAACTTTTCAACATATATTTAGCATATTATGTTTGTAAAAGAAAATTTTTATCTTTATGTTTATAAAACTCCATTCCAATCAAGTAATCCATCAATTCAAAATATTTTACTCATTTTTCATAGCGATTTTTAATTCATATTTAATTTCGAGATACTACATACAAACATACAAGACTAATATTATTGCCCTCTTTTTTGGAGTAGAGGGTAGGATCATTTTTTCTCCTTTTGAAGACATTTTGTTGAAAGTATCCATCAATTCGAGCATACCAACCCATGGGTGCTTGTTTGAGGTCATAAAAGGCCTTCTTCAACTTGTATACAAATTCGTATTTACTTTTAACCTTAAAACTTTATGTTTTTTAAACAGAAAATTCTTCTTCTAAGCACCCCTTAAAGAAGGCACTTTTCACATCCAAGTGATGCACACTCTATTTCGTTTGGGTTGCCATAGCAATGACCATTCTAATTATTTATTTTGTAAACATTTATTCATAATCAATTTCAAAAATTTGTATGAATCCTTTAACAACAAATATAGCCTTATGTATTTCAATAATTACGTCATTGTTATACTTGGTCTTGTAGACCCGGTTAGAACCCACATATTTCTTACCATTGGTAAGTCTCATAAGCTCCCAAGTATCATTATTTTGAATGTAATTTATCTTTTCTTACACCGCTTGCACCCACACATCACAAGTACAAGGATATTAAAAATAAGAAGATTCAAACTCAACTTGAGACATAAAAGAATATTTAACCAACTCACCTTTAGAATCTTCTTCATTATCTCCATATATGTGCATCCTTTCCAATCTTGAAATAACTTGATCAAATTCTTGAGCTTGGCCTCTTGTAATCTCCCCTTCAAAATTACTATCAAGCATTTGACTTGGTGGGTGATGTTGAATATTTATCTTCCCCTTTTTAGTCTTCATAAAATTAATAGTGGGTGATTAATTACTTAAATAACTTGATGAACTCTCCTTAGTACTACTTAAAGAACTACTTGAAGGACTACTTGGAAAAATTAATGGAGTAAGCAACCCGATGGCTCACCACCAAAACTACAACTACTAACATTAATGGTCTTACCAATATGTAATATTTTATGACCATATACTTCCTCTTCATTAATAATCACATGTCTAGAAACCACCACTTTGTTAATCTTTGGAATGTAGATCCCATAAATATTGCTATTTTCATAATATCTAACAAAAAATTAAGGCTTATTTTTAGATCAAGATTCTTCCTGTTCTCATTAGCAACATGAACATAGGCTAAACAACCAAAAAAATTAAAATGATTAACATTTGGTTTCTTCTCATACCATTCTTCATAAGAAGTCATCTTATCAAGAGTGCTTGTGGAACTCCTATTGAGAATGTATACTATTGTAGAATTTACATAAGCCCAAATGCCACCCCATTTTATTGAGTAGTGTAGGTAGTTGTGAGCCACCTTTTGATTCCATTATTATCACAAAATTTTGTGAATGGCCTTGAATAATACTCATCATCATGATTAGATCTTAAAATATTAATTCTATATCCACTTTAAATTTCTATAAACACTTTAAATTTCTTGAAAATATCTAAAGCCTCATATTTATTATTCGAAAAAATACACCCAATACTTTCTAGAAAATTCATCAATAAAATTAATAAAATAACATGACTTACACAAGATTTTGGTTTGCATTGGGCCACAAATATCATAATAAACTAATTGGACTGGATGTTTAGCATTCCATGATTTTTATATTAGAAATATTTGTCTAGCATGCTCGCCTTTGGTATATCCCTCACAAACTTCTTTGTGATCTTCAACTTTGGGAAATTCAAAACCCAACTCTTGAGAAATCAACAACTTCAAAAATTAAAATTTTAAGTGGACACACCTCAAATGCCACAACTAGATCTTATCTTAAATAGAAATATTTTGTAATCTATTGACATTATATCCAAATTTCAAAGGATACATTTGATTTCTTGGCATTTGATTCTAAGGGACTAAGGATCCCAAATATGCCATGGTGTCTACAAATCTATTTTATGTTCAAGGGATTTCATCGATGTCATACAACTTCAGTTGGGATAGGCAAGTGTCCACAAGTTCCTTATATGCTTTTAGTATGGGACACATGCACTGATAAATTCTCTTAACTTGATTAACTATGAGAAGGGAGTCATCAAAGATATTCAACTTTCTGATATTCATGGTGAGCATTGTTTGGAGACTCAATATTAGGGCCTCATATTCAACATTATTATTGGTGCATATAAAGTTGAGTTTAAATGACAAGGGCATGGGAGCACCTTGTGGCATAAAAAATACAATCCCTATGCCACCCCCTTACTCTTATTTTGAACCATCAAAGAATAAAATTATGTTAGAATTATTATCTAGTTCTTCGGGTTCTGGTGACTCTAAAAATGCAAAGACTAAATCATTAGATAACTCTATGATGAGAGGCTTGTGAACCTAAAGAGGTGCCTCTTCTAGTTGATCAGCTATGACCTATCCTTTGATTGACTTTTGACTGATGAATTCTAAGTCAAATTATGTCAATAGCATGATTCACTTTGCAGTATATGTGTTATGATATGTATTGCTCATCATATACTACAAAGGATTTTGTTTTGATATTACATATGTTGTATGAATCATCATGTAGTGGCATAAATTTTTAGTTTCAAAGACCATTTCTAAACATAGTTTCTCTATGTATGCATATCCTAGCTCATAACTTACCAAGGTGTAACTTATGTAGTATATTTCCTACTCTTTGTCTTGCTTGTTCTTTTGGGCTAACATTGTTCCCAATGTAAAGTCAGTGGTGGATATATACAATAGAAATGATATATCCAGTCTTGGTGGAGCTAGTACTAGTGATGATGCTAGGTATTGCTTGATTTTAGCAAAGGCTTTTTGGTGATCTTCATCCTATTTGAATGGGATCCCCTTGTGTAGCAGTTGATTCATGGGTCAATATTTATCGGATAATTACGTGATGAAGTGCTTTATGGATGCTACCTTACTCTATATGCTCCTTAGCTTCTTTATTTTTATGGGGGGGCACATTTCTACTATATATTTGACCTTTACTGGGTCTAATTATATCCCTCATTTAGAAACAATGAATCCCAAGAGTTTTCCTAAAGTTATGCCAAAGATGATTTTCTTGGGATTCAACCTAACATTATGCTCTATTAGGTGATCGAAGAATTTTCTAAGGACCTTAGCATGCTCTTCATGCAATAATGACTTGGCCAGTAAGTAATTAATATAATATTATAGTATCTTACGCATATAGTTATGAAAGATATATTTCATGGTCTATTGATATGTGGCACCAACATTTTTAAGGCCAAATTACATAACTTTGTAGCAAAATGTCCCCCACAGAGCGGTGAAAGTAGTTTTATGTTGATCCTCAGGTTTAATCTGAATCTAATTGTAACCAAAAAAACCATCCATGAGTGAGAGCATTTCATGACCTACATTTGCGTCTACAAGAGAATTGATATTAGGCAACGAGAATGAATCCTTGGGTGTTGTCTTATTGAGGTCCCTAAAATCCATGAAGATGCAAAATCTTCCACAAGGTTTTCCTACAGGTACCATGTTTGATACCCATTCTAAATAGTCTATAGGAATAATGAAATCTACATCCAATAACTTTTGTAACTTGTCTTTTACCATCAAGGTGATGGTTGGATAAATTTCCCTATGTTTTTCTTGACTGGATTTTTAGTGGGGTCTATTGAAAGGTTGTGGGCAACCAATTTTGGATCTATACTCGACATTTCCTTATAGGTAAAAACAAAAAGAGTAGGTCTCTATTTCAATATATGAATGAGGATGGCTCATTCCTTAGGAGATAATATTTCTACAAATTTAAATTTGGATTAGTAGGATCTTCATTGATATCCACTTTGAAAGTTTTACTCTATTGATATGTGTGATACCTCCTCAAGTTGGTGAGGCATAGGGATAAAATGGATGTCATCAACTAGTTTTATAGGTTACACAAAATTAGGATTGACCTCAACATGATAAACATCATGTGTATAGCCTGGCATAAAATGGAATGGTTGTAACATTTATTGGTTAGGGAAGAAATATTTAGGCTCTAGGGGTGAATTGATGTGATCAAAATCAATGGCCTCTAGATTGAGGTGCAATGGATTTGAAGTGTTGTATGGGTTTTGGAGTGGAGTGGTCAGATCGATGGAGATCATGTTGATGGATGGAAAGAAATCTCCAGGACCACATGGACAAAACTCACTAGTTCTAGGTTGTCCCCCATGCTCTAGATGTGGCTCAGGTGGTATGGGGATAACCGGGTCTACTCTAGGAATAGATAAGACAATTGGATATTTTGAGGGAAGTAACTATATTAAATTATCTAGACCAGGGAAGGCTATGTGATATATATCGTCTAAGTTTACTAGTCTCCTCTGAATAGGAGTACCTAGGAAGACTACATGATACACTTCCTCCATGTCCATAGGTTCTCTAAGATGATGTAAATGTTGAGGTCGGCCATCTTGATCTCATCCTCATATTCATTGTCATCTAAGAAGTATTCACCATCATCTTATTTAGAGTTGTGCCATAATTTGTCTTCTTTATAATGGATTCTAAATTAGACTCTTCATTTATGCTAGACCTCTGAGGTTCAATGCCAACATCATTGGTATACGTATTATTTTTGATAACCTATTTGATCTCTGGGATGCTTTTGGAGGTAGCCTCTATAGAAATATTTTCATGATAGACTAAATATGGATCTATAACTACCATCGTAACTGGGTGATGGTCCCTCCATAAGTGTGAGGGATTATGGATTCCAGTCTATATTCTCCTCACCAAGCTTAGGTATTGTAAGGAATCCACTAAAAGCTCATATAGAATGTAAATAGAATAGCCTAATCCAAACCTATCAGTGGGAAACTGATATTGTGGTTGGTAAGGCATTATGCAGTCCTACTCGTAAATACCTAGACCATTGCCATACTAGTTATAATGATCAAAGTAACATAGAGCATACTCAGGGTTTGATAAGTAGTAGATATTACTTATGAACAAGTTGTCATCTTTATGATATTCAGAAGAATAACTGGAGGTTTGATCGAAGCCTCCATAAATAAAATATGTTTTATTGGGATGTATTTCTAGAGGCACCACCATACCAATAGGAAAATAGGGGATGCAGGATCTTCCTAAATCCTATGTAGACTCTAATATGGGTGTGAAATTCACATTCTGCACTAAATACTCTATTATTCTTGGGTTGGATAAATGTATCATCACTTGAGGATCAAACGATCCAGATGATGAGGTAGGATATGTACATTGAGGTAACTCCTTCATTAATTTAAGAAACTCTTATTCCTCCTAAGGAGTAGGAATATCTATTGTAGAGATATGGGGGATGACTTCAGGTTCATCCTCCATGGGTACCTTTAGCTTCTATTCTTGCTTTGGATTTATCAATGAAGATGGTTTATCAGAAGCTAGAGTTGGTTTAGGATTTGATGGTAACGCTGATGTAGAAGGATAAAATTGTACTACTTTGGTATTCTAATTTGGATGTTTAGTAGGTGATGTCAGCATTATGTCCAAATGGGTTGAGGATAAGATGAATTCTCAAGGATTGTCAACTTGGTTGACATATTTGAAGGGATCTTTTTTTTAAGGGATGACATGAACATGTCCTTCATGAGCATACTTAATGCATTGATAAATTATCAAAGGAATGCATTTCATTTATCTAATATAGGGCTTACTAAGGAGGATATTATATTGCATGCTTCCTTCTAGCACATGACATGATACTGATATAGTCTTCAATCCCACTTGGATAGGAAGCACAATGGTACCGATAGTTGAACATAATGCATCATTGAATTCTTGTAAAGTGAATATGAATGTCATAATGTGTGATTGAGGGATAATAAGTTGTTCTAATGCACTCATCATTATAATATTGATTTAAGACCCTGTATCAATCAATACTCACTTGAATGAGATATGATTTATACAAGTGATTATGTGCAATGGCGGATCTACTATGTTAGCTGATATTTTCTTTATTTTATGATCATGTAAAGTAATCACTAGCTCTCTGCACTGCTGAACATACCCCACAAAATTTGTGAATACATTGGGATCCTAGGATTGAAGCTCTATGGATCTCAAAATTTCTATTAATGTCTCCTTGTGCCTAGTGGATTTTTGTATGAGCTTGTATATTGATAACTTTATTGAAACTGTCTGTAGACTCTGAGTGAGTCTATTCCTGATTGTAACCATTGGTCTTGCTATAAAACTTGAAAATGGGTTTTGCATTGGACTTTACTGAGCGAATTGGAGATACAGTTGGCTCTAGTTGATTGTATCTCTTGTTCCTAGTAACCACATTTATTGTGTAGACAAATCCCTATGTAGGAGGATCTAACCAAATTTGGTTGACTTGACCCTCAATATTTGGTGGGGGATATTTTAGGATTTCTAGGTTTTGATTGTCGGGTGCTAAAGGGTTGTCAATTTGTAGCTCATCCCGATCAATTATGTTTTGTACCATGTGTTTGAATTTTTGGCACACTTCAATGACATGCACTTTCTATCTATGGTAGGATCAATAGTGATATTCTCTATATACTTTTTGTAACAACCCCAATTGTTACTACTTATCCACTTCAAATTTTTTATTTTGTTCATATATTTATCTTTCAAAGAGTAGGGGATATAATCATGATCTAATATGGGCTTATTCCAAGTGGACTGTAAGTTAACAAGGCAATAATTATCAAGAGCTATTAAGACTTGGTCAGAGTCACTCTTGAGTAGAAGTGACCAGCTTCTACAAAAACTACATACCACATCAATGGTATGAGTACATGCCTTGAATATGAAGTAACCACACCAATGGTTAATCATAAATCTTAGTTTTAACCCTCATATCATGATGAGGCAACTAAGATAAAAAAATAAAATCACTACATGTGATCAAACTTACACAAGCCTTGGAATAATTATCTTAAGCATGATTATCTTCCCTTATCCCTCATAAGATTTATTTGATCATCTTTCTCATTTAAGGCATCCCTTATAAATTTGAATTAATGAATATTATTACTAAAAGGTATTTTTATCATCATGGGAGCACCTACTCCACATCTACATTCGAGCACCAAATCATAATGTAAGGTTTTACTGAGCTACAACTCAAGCATAAATTACAATCTAGGCCTTCAACCCCTCCAAGTTCCTACTCAGAATATACCAACCGGTTATCATTTTTCTATTTTACTACTATAGAATTTATAGGTTAAATAATCCATAAGTTTTTATTAGAACATCATTACTATTCTACTACTTAACCATATATAACCATCAAATCAAAGCATATAATCCATTGCATCATAATTTTAAGTCTACACATCAGTTATAAATTAAATCTACTTCTCATGCAATAAATCATTGATATTAATATAAATACAATATTCACCATCTATTTAAACAACAACATATTGGGAAGTAAATACAACATTCATAGGAAATGATAAAACAAGCCACAAATTAAGATGACACAATATTTATCTTGGGAACCCTCATAGGGAATAAACCCAGCCTCCAAAATATGTCTTTTTCTCTCATTTCATAAACTTAGAGTGTCATAATTACAATATAGAAAGGCATCACATGGATCCTTTTCTAAATCAATTATACAATTACAAGAGATCAATTTGTCTCTTATCAAATCAATATGCAAATAAGGAAACACCGATTTCCTTTCTCTAAGCCATCAATATAATACATAAGAATATCTCAAATTCTTATACCTCCATGTTTATGAATAATTATCAGACCCATATTAAGGAGAAACTCATCAATTATTAAGAGGGAACCCCATAAATTCCCTCAAGAATTAATTCCATTTTTTTTTCCAATATTGATATACAATCAGTCCTTCGTTTGATAAATTAAAGTCCCATACCTTTAATTTATGATATAACCATTCTTCAATTTATTGAAAGAAATCTATAGGTAATTTCCTTTCTAGGTCATCTAATTATAACATAATTATATTTTATTTGAAACAACCCATGTCACCCTCCTTTTATTTCTTTCCCTATTATTAATATTTACCTAAAATCCAATTCATAGGAATACCCAAAATATTTTATAAAACAACAATTCTACCTTATGAAAGTAATAGAGAATATTTTATAAATTACATAATGTAATTTCCCTCCATTATTCAATTTTTTTATGAACCACTCCTTTAAGAAAATAGCCTCTCATTAATTTCTAAGGGATATTCACATTCAAATTAAAAATGATTAATCCTCTTTCTTGTTATATTTTCCTTTCTATAAAGGATTAACACTTACAAAGGACTCCTTTTTAAGGCTCTTTATTACTTATTCAAGTAATTCCACTATAAATTCCTATGAATTATCAACATACCCCTATTGAATTTAAACAAATCTTATAACATAATATCAATAGGGAATAGGCCATCAAATTGGACCTTAAATTCTAAATATTGATCCTCAGTTTTTGCACTATGTTTAGCATGATTAGAATGATTTGAAAAATCAATAACATACCTCCATAGAGTTATAACTACTTGTCACCTTACTTTGGATACTCACTGAACTTCTTTGAGGTGTCTTGGATGATTCAAGATTAACACCAACCGCTATATGGATTATAATTGTTTATCCATCGAACTCTGTCATGTTGCATGTGATGGTAGGGTATGAGAGATTATTGTTTATGAAATTTTCCCTATTCATGAGGGACACACATCGTAGGGCTTAAAAAAATTATCAATGATAGGTGGTAATCAACCTAGATATTCATAATAGAGGTATAATCTGAACCCTAGATATGTGATAGCAGTAGAGCAATCAAAGTAGGCCCTAGGGATTTTAAGGAGCTACACTAGGTGTCGATTCTACAACATCCCATTGACACTCAACCAACCCCAAAAATATCATCTACCACATCTTGAATCAGAGATAGATTGAAGATATATTAATCTATTTTCATTACAGATTTCCCTCAAGGAAGGTGATCGAGGCTTCACCAGGGTAAACCTTGAGTTCACAAGTAACCATATGCCTTCCAACTAAATATTGCCACTAGGCAAGGGAAGGTTAAGGGGAATAGCACATGAGTCATTAGGGTACCTTCAACATATAGGTATAAAACCTCCATTGGGTGGCATAGAACTTATAACGATGATGGATTAACGTGTTTCTACTACACTCCACTGCACAGGTAGAATCAACTGTGATAAAATTTTTGAAGTACTCAAGAGAATGTTCAAGGTAAATTTTGGATCACTTACTCATAGTTACTATAAATAGGTAAATTGTTGTATATGTCCAGGCTCCATTGTTGCAGATGTAAGGATAGGATTTTGAAGGCTCATATTGATTTCATAGATGATACCAAAAGTAAATTACAGAGGTTGAATGATAACATTATAGAGATTCAATGATCGCAAGCAACACTTCATCCTCTAAGGAGTTAAAAAAAAGTCCTTAATCATGCAATTGTTTGTGGATACTTTGAAGATCACCTCTTCTCACACATGGAGTAATTATGGGTGTCTATTTAACCTATAGTATGTTTTAGAGTGTAGGCATAGGTACATAGAGAATCCTTTTTGTCCTAAAATCCATCTAGATAAGGGCTAAAATACATCACAAACAAGTATCCAGAGTTTGCATTAGCTACATAGATGGAACACATGGAATTGTCCTGGTTCTTATGTCAATGGAGGTTTTGGAAAGAGCGTATCTCACATATTCTATATACCAATCTAAATATTAAGTCAAACTATGGGCTCAAGTATAATTATTCCACAAAGACACAATACAACAAGGTTTGCAATGTATAGGAAAGGTGGTTTTGATCTTATAACTATATTACACCAGAAGAACACTTTGAAATACATACTAATTCAATTTTAAAGCATGTAGATGTCTATGGATATATTCCACACTTACTACACTATTTGTGTGGCCATAATATATCTATGATTATGCATTAAAGAGCTATCAGTCATTGAATAGTGGCTATGAAGGCTTTATCGATATTGAAGTAGAAATAGGTTTCGATTGAGGGGGAATATAGTGATTTTGTTAGGGTTTGTGTAATACACTCAGTGCATTCTTGGTATATTATAGATATTTTTAAGAAAATATAAGGAAAAATATTACACTCAATGGCATGCCAATGACACTAAGTGATTATCAAGTTGAATTAAATACTTGTTTCAAAAGTGGTCTAACAAATTCTATAGGAGATTTTATAGTGGAGAGTGGGTGGAGACTGACTGCAGCTATTATACATTCCAACAAAATGTAATGGGAAGCCCATAAATGTTAATCTTAATAAATATAAGGCCCAATCCATTACACATCTATCCAATAAGTGTAAAGACCAAGGAACAAGGTGATGATTCTCGCACCTTATCCATCTAGAGATCACAATACCAAAGCTCCTAAACTGATTGCATGATATAATTAATTTATTTTGAGCTATGTTCATTCTAACTATGTGATATCAATTGATTAAAGTTAGAAATATCCAACCTGAAATCCTTCGAGTCTTCCAATTTTGAACTCTTCTTTCCTCCTTCTCTTGTACTCCTCTTTCTTTCTTCCAAGATTCCCTTCCTCTCTCTTATCCTTAGTCTCCTTTTTAATGGATATTCCTTTCTCTCCCCACTAACTAAATAGTAGTAATATTATTTTAATATTTAAAAGTACCGTTTTCAAATAATGCATCTCAACCCATGTGGAGAGAAAGTCCCAAAAGTATAAGAGGGTCCATAATAGAGATAAGGTAGGTGGCCTTGTTTTATTTTGTGTCCCTGCTTTCTAGAGACAAATACAAACCAACACTATTAGAGAATAGGTTAGGTGCAAAACTAGGTCTATTAATGATAAAGGAAAGAATCTCTACCTAATTTCCACTAATGAAAATAGGCCATGTAGGAGGTATGTATAGTTTTTTATTTTTTAACAATAGGATAATTCCTATATTAATTAATAAATCTAGGGCCCTTTTTAGTCCAATAAAAATTGGATAAACTTGGTGAGCACCTAATTATATTAAAATTAGGCTATTTGAACCTAATATGTTATATTGTATTAATTTTTGGTAAAATAAAAACCTTCCATTTCATATTTTACAAAAGGATCTAATTATTTTCTATTTAAATTAAATTAAATTATCTTCTTTGAAAGATAATTAATTCTTCTCCTAAATCCTCACAAAATCCCTTTGTTAGAATTTTGTAGGATTCTTTAGGGTCTATGACTCCTTTTGTTAGGCATTAATTGATCCTACTAATTAATTAATAGCCTTTTAGAAAGGATCAATGGGGATGGGCCGTGACATACATCCCCCTTGGATTAAACATAGTCTTCTATGTGTTGGAAATTTGAAGCATGTTTTGTTGTCATTGATGTCAAGAGGTTTGATATCCTAAGTTTATGGAATTAATGTAAAAAGGTTTGATGTCCTATAATTATGTGCTATGAAAGCAAGGCAAGGTTCTCTCTAAAGCACTTAGGACCATGGGTTACAAGTTAATGAATAAGAGGTTTGAAGGAGACTTGAAGGCTCAAGTTTAAGGCTATGTGCAAGAAGGCAGGTGAAAAAAGGAAAATATTGTAATATTTTCATATTATAATATTCTGGCCATAAGAGCCTTTCAAAAAGGATATTGGATAATGCATTGGCCAAAGATTTTATCAAAGAGCTAAGCATATTATTTAATTAATTAATATTTAACCATAAGGTTAAATAATATAATTAATATTTAACCCTAAGGTTAAATATTAATAAAAATAATAATTAAAATTCGAAGTGCCAAAATTCAAATTGCAAAGAGAGCCGACATCAAATATAGAGGAGGGCATGTGTATTAATAGGCTAAGGTTTAGCCTAAGTCATAAGGTATTTGAATTATTTTACCTCTGAGTTAATTGCTTGTTCATGCGGCATGGCGAAAGGGAAACATACAACACATCTCACGTATTCAGAGTAGCCATTGGTCAAAAGTAGGAAGAGGTGTGTCCCCAATCAAAGTGAGGTGGCAACCAAGCTGGCAAGCTAGGCTTGCACAATGCTTAGTGAGAAGAAGGTGTTGTGTTCGATTCATGCAGAGGCCTTTTTATTGCATGGTAAAATTTTTTTAGTGTCAATTGTAAAGGATAAGAAAGTGTTCATGCATCTTTATTTCATGTGGGTTGGCTAGCCCACATGGTGACCTAGCCATGGCTAGGGCGTAGGCCAGTAGACAATACGGGTTTGATTACTAGTGGTAGGCTACAAGCGGTAGAAAAAGGGGGATTAATTTTAATTAAAATTAATTAATGCCCTAAGGTCTAAAGTGGGTAAGGTATTTGCTAGGCAGATATAAGGATTTTTGCATTATTTTTTATTTTTGCAATAAAATGGGTTATAAAATTATTTTTTTTTCTTGAGAAAAAATTAAGGTGGTTTGTTTGCTAATGCATTGGGGTAAAAATTAAAGTGGTGATTTATTTTTGAAATGCATTAAACACAAGTAGGATATATAAGGTGTAAATTAATTTGTGATTCTTGTTGATGAAATTTTGGTTGCAAAGTTAGGAGTAATAAGGTGTAAAAGTGGTTTGACAATTTTTGTATGGTGAAATATTTGTTGAGGTGAAATATTCATGTGGAAGTTTTGAACTAGATTGTTGCACAAGAAGGATTGGTTATTTGTGAGACAAATTTTGAATATATATATCCAAAAAGATAAATTAAGAGGTATGGGCACATCATCATTTGTTTGAAGTGTTTTGTTGAGTGAATATTTTTGAACACAAGGTGGAGTGAAAAGGATTTTTTGATAAGCATTGTTGGAAATATTTGAGTGAGTCTTATATGCTTCATTGTTGAATGTTTTGAGAACATTTGAGATAGATATTATGAACTAATTGAGTTAGGGTTTAAGACCTGCATTGTGCTCTTTGTTGAAAGAAGTTTTTTAGGGTTTGTGAGTAAATTGTGCTTCATTGGTTGAATGATTGAGTGAAACTTCTTGAGCATTGGTTTTGAGTGATATTGAAAGTGAATGTGCAAATTAGGAATATAGGTGTCATGTGCTAGACTAGCTCTATATTTAAAATAGCAATGAAAGTAAGATATGTGGAAGCGAAAGACTTAATGATTGAGTAAAACATATTGAGCTATTTTCAAGTGCATATTATTCTCTATATGTTCAAAAGGTTAAAAAAATTCTGATAGAAAATGTCTAAACTACTTCAAGTTAAAGGAATTTCTTTGAATATTAGACAAAGCATTTGATAGCATTGTGTGCAATATTTGAGATTGATTAAGCATATCTTGTGAGCTATTTTTAGCATGTGTTAGAGTAGGTTTGAGCATGTGCTAGAGCAGAATTGAGCAAGTCTTTGAGAAGGCTTGAGGACAAAATTGAGAAATTATTTGTGAAGGCTTGAAGGGATATTTGAGTAAGTCTTTGTGAAGACTTGAAGGCAAATCTAAGTAGAGTAGATTGATCATTTGTTCAAGATTTGTGTTAAGTCTTGGGGCAGATCTAAGTAAATTTGATTGGTGATTTAATCAAGCTTTGTGTTAAGGCTTGATGCATATTTAAGATAGAGTTTGATATATATTTATGATTAGAGTTAGAGCAGATTTGTACTAGACTTGGGATAGAGTTTGGTGTGGATTTGAGATATATTTGAGTGCATGATTTGGAGGTGATAGAGTAAAGATAATAGTATTCTCCAGTGGATAAAGATCCATTAGCTAGTGTAGTGGGGATAGAGGTCTCCTATGGAGAGAGATCCATAAGCCAAAGCAATGGGGGTAAAAGTCTTCTAGAAGATCACTATCCAAAGCAGAGGAAAAATATTTATTCTATGGATATAGATCCATGAAATATAGCAAGGGAAAAGAGTTCTCCTATGGAGTGTGATTAGTGAACCATATGGAAAGATATAGTTCTTATGTGGAGAGAGATCCATGAACCATTTGAGGAGATAGATTTCTCCTAGATCAAGTTATACAAACCAAAAAAAGTGGGAAAGAGTTATCCTGTGGAGAGATATCCAAAAATTAGAGCTTAGGGGATTGGTGTCTCCTTTAGATAGAGGTCCATAAATATTGTAATAGAGAATTGATTCCCAAGAATATTTATTAAGAAAAATTTAGTAGAAATATTTTCTCCATGAAGTAGCCCACATTAGGTGAACCACATTAAATTGGTGTATCTCTTGTGTGTGATGATTTATGCATTGATTTTATTATTGCTATTGATATTTCCATTGATAATATTAGATAATATTTTTTGGGAAAGAAAAGTAAAAGTTGATCTTATACTGTTCACCCCCTCTCAGTATAAGCCTATGTTCTTAAATTGGTATCAGAGCATGTTTCCTTGAAAGAGTATAATAGCTTGAAGGAATAGTGTACAGGAACATAGATGGCATCTCAGAGTGGATCTTCAACAAATAAGGCACCATTGTTCAATGGGAACAATTATGCTTTCTAGAGCATAAGAATGAAAACTTACTTGAAGGCACAAGGATATGAGATATGGCAAGTAGTTGAAGATGGATTTACACGTACAACTAATCCTCCTATAGATAACTATGGTAAGCTCCTACATGTGAATAATGCAAAGGCTATGAATGTAATATTAAGTGTTTTACATGAAGCATATTTTGTAAAATTTATGTATGAATCAACAAAAGATATTTGGGAAAAATTGAAGCAAACATATGAGGGAGATAAAAAGGTCAATATGGTAAAATTGAAAAATCACAAGAAGACATTTGAAGACTTAAATATGAAATATGAGGAAAAAATTGTTGCATACTTATTTAATATGGATGCAAGGGCTTGGATTTAAAATTGAAGAATCTGATGTTGCTCAAAATGTTTAAGGTCACTTCCTATGAGGTATGATGGAAAGGTTTCAGCCATAGAATAAACAAGAGATATTGAAAATTTGACTATGGATGAGTTACATGGAACTCGCATAGCTTATGAGATGAGAATAATAAAGGATCATATCCCCAAGAAATAGTAAGCCTTCAAAGAAACAAAGAAAGATAAAAAGCTAGATTCAAGTGATGAGTCAAGCAATGATGAAGAAGCTAATGATAGTTGAAGAAACAAGAATGATTCAAGAAAGCAAAAAGGTATGAAAATAGTGAAGTGTTTTAATTGTGGTAAATATAGTCATTATGCATCTAACTGTCCAGAAGCTGGAAGTAGTAGCAGTGAAGAGAAACAATATCATAAGAGAAAGGAAGTAGGAAAATCCATGTTTGAAAAGAAAAATAGGTAAAAAGAGCATGAAAAGAATTTATTTCAAAGGCATAAGAAGAGTTCCTATGAAAACAAGACAAGAAAGGTTTCAAGTGATAGTGATGAAATATCCTTAGATAGTGAAGAAGAAAATTTATCTTTTTGGCAATAAAAGAGGAAGGAAGTGCTCATGTTGAAGATAAATCTAAAAATTATGAAGATGCTCTTTAAGACCAAGAAGTAGAGAAAGATTCAGAGAATAAAGAGGAAGGTGTAGTAGATCTAGAAGTAGAACTTATTACTGCTCTCAAATAATTGAAAAGGTTAGATAGTAGAATTCAATATTCAAGACTCAATTTCAAGAAAGTGATGAAGAGAAAGGAAAGCTTATACAAAATTTGATAAAATCAATAGCTAAGAAAAAGATATTTAAAGAAAATCTAGAGGTAAAAGTATTAGAATGTGAGATATTATAACATGAGGTAGTTTCTCTAAGGAAGGAAATGAAAGAGTCTAAGGACAAGCTACACAAGTTTGAGAAAATTTTAAAGACCTTGGATAATATTATCAATGCACAAATATCTTCATCAAACAAGAAAGGACTTGGTTTTGAAGAAGGATAATAGAAACAAGAAGGGTCAAGCTCAAGATCCAAAGAGGAAGAAACTTCAAAAAAAGAGATTGAAGGAGAAAGTGAGACTTATGTGAATAGAAATTTCACCAAGAAAGGAAACAATGCACAAACAAGGAATAGGGAACATCACAGGGAATGAAGGACTAAGAGACTAATGGGTCCAAGGAAATATTTATTCAAAGGATATTTTTTCTCATGTAACAAGTTTGGTCATAAGGCTATGTAGTGTAGGACTCATGGAAAGAAGGAATATGGTTTTACTAAGAGAAACTTCAAAAATAGACATCTCTTTTAAGGGTATTGCTACTCTTGTAATAATTTTGGTCATAAAGCAATCCACTGCAGGGTTCATGACATAAATAGGTATGGCTTCACTGGGAGGAACTTCAAGATATTTGTGTAGTGACCCCGGGATGCACGGATCACTCTTTTACTCTACTTGCGATGTTATTAAAAACCCAAGATGAAATGGAAAATAATGAAAAAAGCATATAACACAGAAATAACAAATATGGATCTCTTTATTTGTATTGAAACTCGGTTACATGTCAATCCCTCTTAGGGATACCCATTTTGATACAATAAGGTTACAAATAGGTAAAGAGTGCCCATTTTACGAAGATATGGTGCGCTTATAAAGGATTCCTGATTTCACATATGGAAATGTATTAGGGCTTATAGATGCCTCCTTCTCCAGGTCTATTTCCTAGAAGGATCCCTTTTGCTTTCGTATGTTGCAGATTCTGTTCAATGAACATGTGGCCCTGTAAGCATTGAAATAACAACACATGCTTAGATATCTGATATTGCCTCCTCGGATGATGTTGTTAGTAATAAAAGAACTTAACAAAGATATGATGAAACTATGCTATGAAATCATGTAAATCTATGCTATGCTATGAAAACATGAAGAAATAGAATAAAATAAGCTATGTCTAAAGCCTAAGCTAAGCCTGTAGGCCACTGTCCAAGACAGTGGCCACTAAGGTAAACCTTGCTCTCTTTTTCCCAAAGTTATGGGTCAAAGCCTATATCTGATGTTGAAATAATAGGTGTTATGCTCTTCAATCCGTCAAGGCTTTGCCATGCTCGTGATCTGTTAGAATCTCATCCTAACCCTTAATGTAATAACTTCCTTGATGTAATAATTCCTAGTGAACATGGGTAGTACCCACGATTAATATTTTGTAATGTTGTAAGTTTTAGCTTAGGTAGTGCCTATGACAAATGGAACACTTTTCTATATAACACATGGTAGATAGGTTAGGCAATGTGGCCTTGTACATGTAATTCGAGTGGCATTGTGCATGTAATTCATGTGGCATTATGCATGTAACTCAAGTGGCATTGTGCATGTAATTCAAAGTGGCACTATGCATGTAATTCGAGTGGCATTATGCATGTAATCCAGGTGGCATTTTGCATGTAAGCCAACCTTGGAAGGAAACTCTTTAAATACCCAAAAAGGCACCAATGTAATCATCTTTTTGCAAATTAATGAAGTGTTGAAGGAGGTTGCCCCCTCAAAGAGGCCTGTGATTCTATCTATTTTGAGATTTTTCCTTTTAAGTAATTTTTGTTATCATATGCATTTAATTATGAATACTGTTATAATGTTTCTATGAGTTTATTTCCAAGCAAATGTGTGAGAGTGTGTTTATTTGAGTTGAGAGTGTGTTGTTTAGTATATTTTATAGTAGGATCTTAACAAGTGGTATCAAAGCACTTTCCAGGGCCAAGTTCTGCTACAACTGCAATGATTCTTGCCATCCAATCCGCCTGTTAGGTATAAATTCTATGTGTTTTTTCCATTCCTGTTTTTCTTTGTTAAAAAAAATCCAAAAAATACAGTGCTTTTTCTTCCAGACCAAAAAAAAAAAAAGTCTTTTTAGTTGAGTAGGTAGAAACCCTGTGCCGAGGGTTTTAAAATATCATGAAGAATCTGTCGTTATTGGTTAATCTAGATAGTTCATAAAGCTTCTAGTGAAGTGAGGGGTGATCAGGCTCCAATACCCAGGCCTCAGATAGAACTCATGCATGTACTTGAGCTCCCACGTATCTTTGGGTATATCGGGAGACCATGTAGGTTTATACAAACTATTAGCCATTAGGAAGCTTTTAGGCCTTGTATTACTCATAGTCTACAGGACACAGTATCCTAGACGATTACCCTCCTGTATTGTCAGAGAGGCAGGTAGTGTGCTCAATGGTATGTGTGGAATCCTCCTTGAGTAGTGGCCTACAATATTGGTCTGAGCACTATTGTTCATCACTGTTATAATAGAGGCCCTATGGGTGGTACATACTCATCTACCTAGCATTCCCTGGTTCTATCAAAACTTCAACCTGTAAAAAATGAAAAAAAAAAAAAAAACAAACCTCCCTATTCGTAAACCTGCATTTCAAATCCCCAAAAGTGAGCATATGAGAAAGGAGTCCTCTACTAAAAAAATAATAGAAAGTACATGCATTCAGGATAGACCATAAGGGTAACACTTAAGCTAACAGTCTAGAGAATAATATTCAAGTTTACAATGGCAGTCACAGTCAAGTCAGTCAGGTTAGAGAGGTCAACACAGTCAGGTCAGAATTTACAGTTTTTAGGGTCAGAACAGAACTGTCATAACAATCACCTACAAAATACAAAGAATATTGGGGCTAGTGAGGTTAGTAGTGTTAGAGATACTGTCAAGACTGGGCCAACCAATGAGAGCATGACACGAGGCTAGTTATAGATAGTGCTCCAGTACCCAAATTTGCTCTGTAGCTTAGAATAAAAAATTGTAAACATTGTTAGACTCAGCAAAATAGGAAAAAAAAAAACACACATCATCAATTATAGTCCATGCTCTCGTAGGCATTACTACTCCACAAACCATGAAGGTTGCAATATTTTTCAAGGCCAAAGTCTTTCCATACTTATGGATTTGGGAAGCACGCACAACTTCATTGACCCTAGAGTTGCTCAGTCATCAAATTTCTATATCCACACTTGTAATTCCTTTGAGGTCATGGTAGCCAATAGGGGAACCTTACCTTGTAAAGGAAAATATCACAATGTTAAAATCAATATAGGGGACTATGAACTCAAGCAAGACGTGTTTACCTTCTAGTTGGGTGGATGTGATATTGTTTTGGGGTCTCAATGGTTGAGTACGTTGGGCACTATCAATTGGAACTTTGTCAAAATCTAGATGCAGTTCTCACAAAATGGACAAACACACATCATCAAGGGCCCCCCAACAAAAACACCTCAAATTATTAGTTCAAATGGCATGGAGAAATTTCTAAATAAATCATCACATGGGGTCATTACATAACTATTCTCCATCCAACCATCCACCTCTCAAATGGGTGAAACCCCATCAGACCTGCAATAGATTCTCCATAAACATGAGGCCATCTTTGTGGAACCAACTACACTACCACCGCATCACTCTCATGACCATGCCATTCCATTATTGCTAGATAGTGCACCTCCCAATATCAGACCATACAGGTACCCTCATGCCATGAAGTTAGATATTGAGACAATGATACAGGAATTACTCAAGGCGGGTATCATTCGGCCTAGTACTAGTCCCTACTCTGCACCAGTCTTACTGGTCCTCAAGAAGGATGGCTCCTAGTGACTATGTATTGACTACCGAGAACTCAACAAGATAACTTTCAAGGATAAATTTCCTATCCTTGTGGTTGATGAATTACATGGGACCATGTACTTCACCAAGCTAGACCTTCGTTCTGGGTACCATCAGATCCGGCTCAGGGATGAAGATATTCCTAAAACTACTTTTTGCACTCATGAAGGTCATTATGAATTCTTGGTAATGCCATTTGGTCTCACAAATGCTCCTTCCACATTTCAAAGCCTAATTAACAACATATTTCTCCCATTTTTGTGGAATTTCATCCTTGTGTTCTTCGATGACATCTTGATTTACAGTCAGACATGGGAAGAGCATCTCAAGCATGTATATCAAACCCTACAACTATTGGCCACCCATCAACTATTTGCAAAAAGGTCCAAGTGTTCCTTTGGTTTGACTGAAGTGGAGTATCTAGGACACATTGTCTCAAAGGATGGTGTCAAGGTTGACCCTAAGAAGATCCAAGCAGTCCAAGAATGGTCAAAACCTCACACTCTCAAGGGACTTAGAGGATTTTTAGGGCTTACAGGCTATTACCATAAATTTTTTTGTAATTATGGAAAGATAGCCGCCCCCCTCACCTCCATGTTGAAGAAGGATTCTTTTACTTGGATAGGGCCAGCTGAGCAAGCATTCCTAGAACTCAAGCATGCCATGACCACCACTCCAGTTTTAGCCATGCCAAACTTCTCTAAAAATTTGTCATTGAAAGCGATGCTTCTAGTCATGGTATTGGGGTGGTATTGATGCAATAAGGACACCCTTTGGCTTTCACCAGAAAAGCCCTATCTGATCACAATTTAGGGAAATCCACATATGCCAAGGAAATGTTGGAAATATTGCATGCAGTCCTGCATTGGTGACCTTACCTCATTGGGTACCATTTCTCCATCAAAAATGACCACCAGAGTCTGAAATACTTTCTAGAACAATGGTTTGCCACCCCCGAGCAACAAAAGTGGGTATCAAAACTCATGGGCTATGATTATGACATCATGTACAAAAAATTAAAGGAGAATCTTGTGGCGGATGCTCTCTCTCACAAGTTTGAGACCCTTAGTATGTTGTGTGCCATTTCTACACCATTGCCCCAATGGATTGAGCCCTTACGTCAAGAAATACTTTAGGATTCAGATTTGAAAGACTTGGTTGCATCACTTATGGATGATATAGAGTCTACACTAGGATATAGTTGGAATGGCCAAGATCTGTGTTACCATCAATGCCTGGTTCTTCCTCCTAAGTACCCACTTCGAGAGTTCCTCATGAAGGAATCACATGCTACTCCATCTGCTGGCCATTCAGGGTTCCTAAAAATTTATGAGCGACTCAAGCGCACCTTCTTTTGTAAAGGTATGAAATAGGACATTCACTTTTTTGTAGCTGACTGCAACACATGTCAAAGGATGAAAGGGGAAATAGTGTGCTCTTCAGGCACTCTTCAACCATTGTCGATCCCAGAGTAGGTGTGGATTGACATCTCCATGGACTTCATAGAAGGGCTACCTAAATATGGAGGCAAGTCAGTTATTTTCATGGTAGTGGACCGCCTTTCAAAGTATGCTCACTTTTGTGCCCTAACCCATCCTTACACAACATCCACTATTGCCCAAATTTTTCTTGACTCCATATTTCACCTTCATGGCATGCCAACCTCCATTGTATTTGATCGTGATCCCACCTTTACTAGCAATTTTTGGCAAGAGTTGTTTAAGTTGTAGGGGACTCAACTCAAAATGAGTTTAGCCTACCATCCACAAATGGATGGTCAAACAGAGGTTGTTAATAAATGCTTGGAAACCTACCTTCATTGCTTTGCCTCCGATCATCCTACTCATTGGGCAAAATGGATTTCCTTGGCAAAATGGTGGTACAACACTTCCTATCATACCACCACCAAACTCACACCATTTGAGGCAGTTTATGGGCACCCTCCACTCATGCCTTCCTCCTACATTCTAGGTAGCTCCAAGGTCCAGGCCATTGAAAATGCTCTGAGTCAACACACCAAGGTCCTCTGCCAACTCAAGAAAAATTTGAACATGGCCTAGAATCGGATGCACCAACAAGCTGATCATCATCGTTATGAGCGTAGTTTTGATGTGGGTGATATGGTCTTCCTTTTCTTGCATCCATACAAAAAATCTTCCCTACAACTTCGTAGGTGTCATAAGCTCGCTCCAAAATTCTATGGTCCTTATCAGGTTCTACAACGGATTGGCCCTACAGCTTACAAATTGGCTCTTCCCCCCACTTCCAAGCTCCACCCTATTTTTCATGTTTCACTTCTCAAGAAAGCTATGGGAACAAAGGTACAGGTTCAATAAACACTCCCTAAATTGGATGAATAAGGCTCCATATTACTTGCACCTGAGCAAATGTTGTATCTTTGAACTCGCACTCTGCGCAACCGTACCATTATAGATGTCCTTGTTCAGTGGCATGGGCTTCAACCTGAGGATGCTACATGGGAGTCTCTCCATCAACTCCAGCAACAGTTTCCTCATTTTCAGCTTTGAGGAAAAAGCTTCTTCAAGGAGAAGGGCATGTTAGGATCTCATCCTAACCCTTAATGTAATAACTTTCTTGATGTAATAATTCCTAGTGAACGTGGGTAGTACCCATGATTAATATTTTGTAATGTTCTAAGTTTTAGCGTAGGTAGTGCCTATGACAAATGGCACCCTTTTCTATGTAACACATGGTAGATA
This sequence comes from Wollemia nobilis, assembly GCA_028583015.1. Lineage (NCBI taxonomy): Eukaryota > Viridiplantae > Streptophyta > Pinopsida > Araucariales > Araucariaceae > Wollemia > Wollemia nobilis. Next base: position 10,765,822 of record JAQPPZ010000030.1, read on the forward strand.
GGTTAGGTAAGGTGGCCTTGTGCATGTAATTCGAGTGGCATTGTGCATGTAATTCGTGTGGCATTATGCATTTAATTCGAGTGGCATTGTGCATGTAATTCAAAGTGGCACTATGCATGTAATTCGGGTGGCATTATGCATGTAATCCAGGTGGCATTTTGCATGTAATCCAACCTTGGAAGGAAAATATTTAAATACCCAAAAAGACACCAATGTAATCATATTTTTGCAAATTAATGAAGTGTTGAAGGAGGTTGCCTCCTCGAAGAGGCCTGCGATTCTATCTATTGTGAGATTGTTCCTTTTAAGTAATTTATGTTATCATATGTATTTAATTCTGAATATTGTTATAATGTTTCTATGAGTTTATTTCCAAGAAAATGTGTGAGAGTGTGTTTATTTGAGTTGAGAGTGTGTTGTTTAGTATATTTTATAGTAGGATCTTAACATGATCTCCAAGGGAACTCTCCAAGTCTCGAAAGCTCTCCTCAATGACCAAGCTTTATAAAAGATGTATATTTGATCCCCTTTTGGTGCTCTTAGGCTTACACCTTTTATAGTGTGAAACCCTAGGTCTATGTCCAAGCCCTAGGAATGAATTTCTCATGCATAGTGTAAGTTAGCATGAGAATCTTCTTGTATTTTTTATGTTTGGAATCCAATTATTTGAAATATAACTGCCCGCTTGAGTCTCCTATGCAAACTGGTTGTTAGCGTGAGAAGTTTTTATCATTTTTTTATGCTTGGAGGTTAGTTAACTAAATTTTAAATGCAAACTTAAGTATTCTATGTGAACTGGTCATGAAAAGGAATGCAAAGTTACTCTCACTCACCTTTGTTGCATGTAGATTGCCACTTCTACTTGTGATCAGGTCTGTTTGTTGGTAAAACTACTTCTTATGGCTTAGCCACTATCATCTGTAGTGGCTAAGATATAGCCACTATCATCTATAGTGGCTAAGGTCTAGCCGCTCTAGGCCTGAGTGGCTAGGCTTGGATGGCTTGAAAAGGCCCCAAATGAGTGGTGACAACCACTGTTGATGCTTGGAAAGTCCAATATTATGTCTTATGATCTTATGAATATGTCTATGTGAGAAGCACCTCTAAGCATGACATGATTTAGGTGTCTACAGATGCCCATTTTTGTGATGTGTTGTGTGGAAAACACAACACTGAGTAAAAATGTAGACTAATCTGTTTGTAGGGTGTATGGTAATCAATGGTCTGATCAACACCGAATGGCCCAATCATGCAAGATGGCACACATCCCTTGAATCATTGCCTCAATGTTTGGAGGACTTAGCTCAGTGGCTTGGGCATGTTAAATTACACTCATTCCTCAAAATCAATCAAGGAGCTTTAGCTGCTACAATAATTTTGACTGCTAGGAGAGCTACAATTGAAGATGTCATATTTGCTTATGTTCCTAGCAAATAAGGGAAATTTGTGATTTTTGTATGGAATTATTCATAGGACGAACATAATTTTGCTACGATCGAGTGATATTTTATTGATTTTTATTATGATTATGTTGAATTTTTGAACTACTTCCTCACACAATGAATTGGTGAATAAATGACAATGAATGAAGCGACAAGTCACTTGACCAATATGACTAATCTGGTTCTTTTCTAGAATTTGTTGCTTTAATGGGAAATCCCACATCCAAGTGTGATTCAAATTGTTTATGATGATCATCCATCCCTATCCCGAGAAGCGGTCTAGCTATCAATAGCTTTCTTAGGTAGTTAGGATGAGTGATCCTATTTATGTTTAGATTGTATCACTTTGACTTAATGTTTTTGGTATCATAGGGAAATTAGGATGATCCTTTCGCACCTATGGAGCAGTTCGACCATCTTGGTCTTCTTCAGATTTGAGGGTGGCACATCGTAATTCCAAAATGAGTTTTTTTTGCCCCAAGTGACCTTATGGTTATCTAATCATCTCACCAAAATACATGGAGTGCAAATCACTGCAATCACCAAGTTGATAGAGTAGGTGACTGAATACGAGGCCTACCTAAAATTGTGCTTTTATGTGATTTTTTTGTTATTTTGAACATTTTGATGATCTTAAACCATAAAAGTGTGTTTATTTACTATTTTTGTGGGATCCCTAAAGGAGGAAGTCCCTTGTTTTTATCTCTGGATCTGGACGTTGTTAGGTCTAGTGGCCTCTGAGTTCCTACCTGTGGCTGCTATCGCCTTGAGCGGCCACAAAGTTTGAGCGACTGACATTAGTAGTGGCCAAGACATAATTAAAGAAATATAAAACTTGCATTTTATAGGGTTTGATCTTTCATTTTCACTATTGAAGATTCACTTTGGGAGCTCTAGTGTGATAGCGATGGTTGTGACTTTGGAATTTGTTGGTGTTGAGGACATGGCTATGCAGGGTGAGACATCAGTTGCTAGAGGAGCCGAAGCTTCTCGGGTATTTCTCCTTTCTAAAGCCTAGCCCCCCTTTTATCTTATTTGAGTAAAACTGAACCTCACTAAGTAATGTGTAAAATGAACCTCGCTAAACTTGTTGGTGTAGCACCCTAAAATTGGTGCAGTAAAATTATAAAATTTACATTCACCTTAGTAAATAAATTTAAATTCAAATTTAACCTCCCAAACCGCCCGTTAACCATCGGGAAATCCGTTTCCCCCTTTTTCGTGCCATTTTTAGAGGTTGTTTTGACCGTTTGACGATATCGTCGCCGATCAGACGATATCGTCCCAGATTTGACGATTTCGTCTGGACTAGGACGTCCAGACGATCTTGTCGCAAAACTGAATTTGCATAGTTGGAATCTGTTCCAACGGGTCTCCAATCTGGGCAGAAGCGTGTCTGCACCGTTGGGACCCTCCCCCGTTGGAGATCTCCCAAATTGGGATGATCTCCAACCTCCTAACTACTCCCCCTAAGCCTATTTAATCTCTAGGATTTTCCCTCCCCAACCCCTGGCTGAAATTTTCTGCAAAGTGATTCCCTCTGCGTCAAAACATCCTAATCTTGCTTTTGCACTAGTCCCATAGCAATTTTGTTGCAGGTACATCATTGATTTTCAGCCGGAGCCAGCATCCATCGTCGTCGACGAACCTGTTCAGATCGGAGGCGATCCCGTCAAATGCGAGACGATTTCGTAGTGATGCGAGACGATCTCGACTGCAGTCCACATCGAGGCAATCAGTGCACTGGAGTTTGCTTTTCTCAACCTTTTCTTTGTCATTTTATGCTGCAAATTAGATCATTTACTCAGTGTTTATATTATTTTGCATTTGGAGTTCACCCATTTAGCTTAGATTGCACATTAAGTTCATGATTTGTTGTTAAAATACAGAAATTGGCTAGGATTGTTGTTTTAAACTATTGCTCCGTATTCATTTTATTATTTGGTGTAATTTGCCTCTGTTAGCACAGTAGAATTTCTTGTATTTTGCATCTGTTTTCTATTTTGCAGGTCTCTGACGAATTCGTCTGACGAATTCGTCAGATCTCAGACGATTCTGTCAGTTTCAGACGATTCTGTCAGATTGCAAGCGATTCTGTCAGATTACAGGCGATCTAGACTGCTTCAAACGTCAGAATCTTCTTCAGACATCCGGATCAGGTATTCTTCATTGTCATTCTGTAAAATTCTCTATTTTCTGCTTTCAAATCTGTTTGCTGTGTTCATGAAAGTTGCATTTTCATGTAGTTTAATTTAGATTCATTCGGCCAAACCTAGGACTTGAATGCTTAAGATTAAAACGAACACATCAAAACACATTCCAAAACCTAGGCGTGGAAACCTGCCGCCAAATGTTTCCTGGTGAACCCACCATCCGTCGAAAAATCACCAAAATACACCTCCCTTGAGAGGCGGGACCTTCGCAAAGTCCTCTCAGTCCGAGGTACCGCACCATCCTTTTCCCATCCTCCTTTCGGGCGCGGATCCTATAGCCTGAAGGTAGGGATGCGAAAAATTTGGAGCGATACATTTTGGTGAACCCGACGTGAATGCATCATAACCTTTTGAAAACAAAAACAAAAACAAAAACAAAAACAAAAAAAATTAGAACAACTAAAACTTAGATGCATTTTAAAACATTTAAGGTTTAAAGTCATGTTTAGATGGTAGCTCCTAAAAAGAGGTTAGCAGTTACTATAAACGTAGAAAATCAATTGGCAGCTATAGAAGTTAATTCTGTCCTTAATATCCATGAAACAAGTAGAAATCAATTCTGTGGAGCGAACTTGATAGGAGACTTAGTCTCATTTCATCTAGGTCCACACAACTTAAGCAAATTAAGAGGCTAGTCTTGGATAGAATCCTGGATCCTCATCAATTAGTTTTTTATCATGAACTTCAGAGAGCCTGCCATAGATGGTTAGCCTATAGGAGAGCTTTAGTATCTTCAGAGTTGTTCACCTTCGAGGAATACCTCGAGAACGCAGCTATTGTGCACCAATTCCTAGGCCTTGTAGAAGACCAAGAGGTTGTTCTTACAGATAGGGAAAGATGGAATAGAGTTCCTCGTCTTTGTGTTATATCGAGAGTATTGCCACGAGCTTTACTTCTATCAACCAGCATCTGAGACAGATAATATTACCATAGCCCTTTTCATCAAATTCTTAAAAGAAAACTTTCAATTTGAAGAAGAACATTTCATGACTCCTGAACAACTCGAACCTATTAATGATATTCATAAGTTATTCATAGAAAACTAGCTCATTTACTTTCAGTCTTATTATTTCGTGCATTTATTGTGTTATTTGCTGTCTTTATTATATTGTTTCAAAAAAAAAAAATTAAAGAAAAAATTAAAAATAAAAAAAACTTAGCAAAAACTTAAACATTTCAATTTCAAATATTATAGTAGGTATATAGTAAATATATACCTCTTAATTTGTTGCATATATATATATATATATATATATATATATATATATATATATATTTGCTGAAATCAAAACTTAGCACCATGCCTAAACTTAGGAATGGTAAAGAAACTTTAGGGGAAGGAGAAGATTGGTTACAAGATACAACTGAAAATCCAAATGTCCTTCTTGGAGATACAAATCCGGAAGGAGAAACTCTAGGTCAATCAGATGAAGACTTAGGTGAAGATAAGGAACAAGAAGCAAATGTTAAAGAGGATGGATCCTCATCCCCTAGAGTAGCTCCAAATGGAGCTATTGCCTTTGACAATGCAGAGCATTTCAAGAGATTTCTCATGGAAAACATTGATGACCTTAATGTGGCAATTCGCCTTGATAAAGGGCAAATTAGTAAAACTCAAGCGGCCATGGAATATATATGCAATATGCGAGACTAATCCCTTGTCTTTCATTGATCAAGAAAGTGACAAGGCTGGACCATCCAATACGGATATGGTCACTATAGCCCAAAGCATGTCAAAACAACGAGGTTACCCAACCTCCTAAGGAACCTGTTACTCAACCTAAAATCACTCCCGCACAAAAGAAAATTCCCTTCACTACTTTGTTCCGCCAAACTATTGAACAAAATGCTTTAAATAAACAGAAACCTAAAACAAAGCCAAATACAAATTTTCAACAATCCGAAATACAACATCATCCAACTTCAAAATCCCTCCATAATACTTTTCCTACCAATACTTTACACAACAGTAACATGGCATCTAACCTGCATGTTCCTCCATCATATGCCCATAACACTTATGTCAATGCCCTACCAAACCAATATGGGGGGCAAACTAGTAATTTGGAAGCTATGGTGAAACAATTGGCTTCACGTATGGACCAAATAGATCCCTACCGTCCCTCGTATAATTATCGAGAGATTTGTAGTCAACCTTTGGATCCCATAGTTGTAGCTCAACCATATCCTAAACATTTTCCCATGCCTTTTCTGCCTATATATAAAGGAACCGAAGATCCCATAGAGCATCTTCGCATGTTTAGGATAGCATGTCACGACATATCGCATGACGACTTGCTATTACTAAAAATGTTCCCCAAAAGTTTAGGTGGAATGGCATTAGAGTGGTACTACCAATTGCCCACTCACTCTTTGAGAAACTTTGAAGAAACAGCTGAATCATTTGTCCATCAATTTAGTGCCTACATCGAGAGGCATGTAACTATTAAAGACCTATACAATTTAAAACAAGATAAGGATGAATGCTTTGCCGATTTCTTAGCTAGATGGAGGCAATTGACAGGAAAACTGCACTTTGTGCTACCCTATAGGGAAATGTTGGACATTTTCATCAACAATTTACAAGAACAACTTTCTTATGAGCTATCAACAGCTACTTTGACTACCTTCGATCAAGCTATAGATTTAGCTCGAAGAGTAGAAGATGCCCTCATTAGGAGAGGCCAACTTAGGAAGAAGGATGACGAGAAAACATCTAGAAATCAATATAAAAACAAACAGGTTGTCGGTGACGGAGTCACTGATGGCAGAAATGTTGCTAATATCAATGCAACGAAGACAACAGAAAAATTCATATTGAAACCTCCTGACAAGCCTCCTCGAGAATTCACTAGATTAAACCAACCTTTGTCAACTATTTTACCTCAAGCTGGCTCGAAAGAGGTTTAATCCAATTGCCAACCATCCAGGAACTGACCCAACTATACCCGGATATAGAGCTGATTTGCACTGTGATTTCCATAGAGGACCTGGACATTCTACCAACGCCTGTAAAAGGTTGAAACATAAAATACAAGATTTGATTGACAATAATGAAATGGAAGTGCAAGCCTTCCAACCTAAACAAAACCCTCCTAATAATACTCAAAAGACTATTCCCCAAAATCAAAATCAAAATGCCAATCAAACTCTAGACATATTTCAACACCCTTTACCAAGACATGGTAAAGAGGTAGCCAATCAAATCGAACATCATAATGTTCCCCCTCCTACCGATATGTAGGAACCATTAGCAGACAATTACCTATTCGGGATCCTCAAATATTTGACACGACCTTATCCTTGGTTACGACCAGGATCTTACATAATTTTCAAACTTCTGATTATAGTGATATAGAGTCAGATAGTGAAAGTGAAGTAGACATTATTTCAAACCAATCGAATAGTTCTGAAAATGAATCGGATCCTATTCAACTCTGTCACGAGATGATATGGTTCCGGAAGAACCATTTCCTAGAAGAGTCACTACTCGACCTTCTTCTAATATATTCCTTTCAAATGAACAAGCCATTAATGCTCAACCGAGACCAGTTCAACGTCTTCACTATAACATTGTAGGTACCATTGGAGTCGTTACTCGACAACAAGCTCAAAACTCTCAACAAGAATCAAACCAGAACGATGGATCAGCTCCATTCGTTCTGAAAAACCCTAATAAAGGGAATCATGCTCCTAATATCCAATCTAAACCCCCTTACAGCATTAATGAGCAATTGTCTAATACCACGGCCAGAATTTCCCTCTTAGATTTATTAAGATCCTCTCCCACCCATAGGGATGAGTTGATGCTTACATTGAGTCAAATGATGGTGCCTCAAAACATTCAACCTGAAGCTATGGCCAATACTATCATCACTCGAGAGATTGATTGTATTGACTTTCGGGATAAAGATATCCCACAACACAGTTTACATAAGGACAATCCCTTATACATTACTGCTTTAATTGGAGATGTAGCTGTCAAACGAGTTTTGATTGATAATGGCTCATCTCTAAACATTTGCACCTTTGACTTCTACCAACGATTTGGCTTTAGAAGTGATGAAATGAAGAAAAGCTGATATGATCATCAAAGCTTTTAATGACGAAACACAAGAAACATGTGGAGTTATTACCCTCCCATTGCAAGTTGGTCCTAGAACCCTAGAAACAACCGTGTTCATTGTACATTGCCCAACATCGTACAATATACTTTTGGGTCGCCCTTGGATCAACGCCATGCGAGCGGTCCCATCAACTTTACACCAATGTGTTAAATTTGAGTTCAAAAATCAGTTGGTCACTATTCATGGTGACCCTAGACCTTTTGATATGTGTGCTTTGGCAGAACCAGTTGGAGTGCAATTTTGCCCTGCTCTGTCATCCACACATTCTAGTTCTTCTTTTTCATCTAAAACTATGAAACATAAACCCATAACTTCACCTAGTTCCCCTCCATTAACTTCATCCTCCTATATAGATCAACAACCCTCTAAACAAATTACTTTAGAACCTCAAAAAGATTTCAAATCTACAACCAATTCTTCAACTACTACCCCTACAAATTCAAAACCTCTAGACACATCTATCATCCCTTCCACATCTCAAGACATAGGTAATAAGCCTTCTACATCTTATGCCCTTTCTGATGAACTTTTACCAGATTTATCTACAACCTTAATATCAGAAAAAATGAATGCTTTCATGCAAGATTCAAACCTTTTAAATAAATTACCGCCATCTCCTCGTACTTTGGGCCTCCCACAACCTATGGGAAGTACTTACCAAGTTGGGAGTTGTGCCTTCATTTATAAAAGATATGACTGGGGAAGAATCCCTCGGAATATCAAAACTCATCATGAGGGATACGCTCGGTGCTATTTTACCAATGATTATATTAAAGCTAAACCCATGATGCTTAAAATGGGATATAAAGGGAAAGGCTTGGGACCTTTCCAAAATGGCATGAAAGAACCTTTCGAGGTAGAACCGTGGCCTGCCCGTTGTGGTGTGGGCCTATTTCCTAGTAAGGGTCAACCCTTTCCTTTTGAGGATGATGATCATCTCATATGCTATCAAGATTATTTGGATAGGCATGTTGATTTGCCTCTTAAAAATCAGTCGTTTTCATGCAACATGCTATCCATAGCATACCCTGAAATGATTGCTGACCCCGATGAAGAATTGGAAGGAGATATCTTCCATGATGTCTCTGTTGAAGAGATGCTACACAACGGATTTTATTTTGATGGTTCTATACCAACTATAGCCCAAATTGAGGCCACTGACCCTCAGAATGAATTATCTAAATTAACCTTACAAGAATTACAAGAATTGGGCGTGTCACCCGCCCCACCTAACTTTGAAAGAGATCTACACATGGAGGTAGAAAATGTCATTAAAATTAACATTGGAACTGAGGACAATCCTCACATAATCAATGTCAGAGCAGAACTAAGTCAAGACAAACAGGAACAATACATCACATTTCTTAAAGAGTATGAAGATGTCTTCACTTGGACATATGAAGATATGCCGAGGTCTAGACCCTTCCGTAGTCATGCATCATCTAGTGGTCCATCCGGATGCTAAACCGGTTAAACAAAAACTTAGAAAAATGCATCCCAAAGTGGCTCTGCTAGTCAAAGGGGAGTTAGAAAAACTCCTGAATGTTATCTTCATACAAGCTATTGATTATGTTGAATGGATCTCAAATGTAGTTCCAGTCACCAAGAAAGAAGCTACCAAAGTTAGAGTTTGCACCGATTTTAGAGATATCAACGTTGCATGCCCTAAAGATGACTTTCCTCTTCCAAACATGGATCAAATTATTGACTTCACTGCCGGAAGTGGGATGATGTCCTTAATGGACGGATTCTCCGGTTATAATCAGATCAGGATAGCTCCTGAAGATCAGGCTAAAACAACCTTTATTACCCCCTGGGGTACCTTTTCTTGGAAAGTGATGCCATTTGGCTTAAAGAACGCCGGTGCAACTTATCAACGAGCTATGACCTACATTTTTCATGATATGATGCATGATATCCTACATGATTATGTAGATGATATCATAGCTCGCTCTCTTATTGAAGATCATCATTTAGATGATTTAAGGAAAGTTTTTAATCGATTACGAGAATATCTCATTCGATTAAATCCAGCAAAATGCATATTCGGAGTTAAGTCCGGCAAACTATTAGGGGTTTTAGTTTCTTTACGTGGTATCGAAATTGACCCTCTCAAAATTGCGGCCATCACCGATATGCCCGCACCTACTAATATATCTGAATTACGAAGTTTACAAGGTAAGCTTCAAGCCATCCGTCGCTTCATCGATAAGCTGGCGGATAAAACTAGTCCCTTTCTTAAACTCCTTAAGAAGGATGTCCCCTTTAATTGGGACACAGAATGTAGAGAAGCTTTTGAACTTCTCAAACAATATCTCCTTAATCCGTCGGTGCTTTCACCACCTAAATCCGATCGCCCATTTCTCCTATATATTTCAGCTTTAGATTCTGCCTTAGGAGCTATGTTAGCTCAACTTGATGATGAAAAGCGAGAACGTGCTAATTATTACATTAGCCGAACCTTCATCAGTTATGAAACCCGCTATACCGCGTTGGAAAAACTATGTCTAGCAGTCATTTTTGCTACGCAAAAATTACGACATTATATGCTTAGCCAAAAAACTTATGTCATTGCTAAATATGATCCCTTAAGATATCTCATGAGTCGACCTTATTTATCGGGTCGCACAGCCAAGTGGGTTCTTGCTCTAAGCGAGTTTGATCTCACCTTCATAGGACAGAAGTACGTTAAGGGTCAAATCATAGCAGATCAATTAGTTGTTGCACCCTTAGAGTCTACTCATCCCCTCATCATCGAGTTTCCAGATGAATGCCTCCAATTAGAGGCAGACCATCCTGAACAATGGTCCTTATACTTTGATGGCGCCCGATGCATGAGTGGGGCTGGTGCGGGTATTATTTTAATATCTCCGCAAAAACATCTTATTCCTCTGTCCTTCAAACTGACCTTTGCTTGCACCAACAATACTGCTGAGTATGAGGCTCTAATCCTTGGATTACGAGCTGCTCTAGCGCTCAAAATTAAAAATCTCTTAGTTTTTGGTGATTCCCAATTGGTTATAAATCAAATTAATGAAGTTTATCAAACCCGAGATGATAAACTATGCCCATATAAGGCCTATGTTTTACAACTAATGTCTTTATTTGATCAAGTCACCTTGGAAGCTATTCCTCGAACTAGCAACCGTGCAGCTGATGCTATGGCCGTAGCTGCATCTCTCCTGCCCTTGGAGTTAGACGACGAATACGCCACTATCATTATTCGTCGACTCCAGGAACCCGCTTCAAATAAGTCATGCTTAGAGCCTTTGGATGTGTTTCTAATCAATGAAACTACTCCTGAACCTTGGTATACAGACATATTTGATTTTCTCCAAAATGGGACTTTCCCTGCTAATTCTAATAGAAACCAACGTCGGTTATTACGTCGACGAGCAAGTCGATTTGTAATAATTGGCAATACTTTATATAGGAGATCTTTTGAAGGTATCCTATTAAGATGTTTAAACTTAGAAGAGTCTAAATCAGCCTTGAGTGAAGCCCACGATGGATCTTGTGGAGGACACTTTAGTGGTAGTGCCATTGCTAAAAAGCTCCTTCGGATAGGATACTTTTGGCCTACCATGGAAACGAATGCACATGAGTATGTGCGCCATTGTGACAAGTGTCAAAAACATGCTGACCTTGTCCATGCGCCTGCACAAGAGTTGCAGGCTATTTCATCTCCTTGGCCCTTTTCTAAATGGGGCTTGGATATTATTGGCAAAATCAATCCTGTGTCTTCTGATGGACACAAGTTCATCATAACTGCCACTGAGTATTTCACGAAGTGGGTCGAAGCTATGCCTTTAGCTTCTTGCACTGGCACACAAGTTTCTAAATTTATTTTTAATCAAATCATTTGCAGGTTCGGAATCCCTGCCAACCTCATCTCTGACAATGGAACTCCTTTCAAAAATAAAGATGTTAAAAAATTATGTCAAAAATATAAGATTCAACATCGCTGGTCCACTCCCTATTATCCTCAGGGTAATGGTCAAGCAGAAGCTTCTAACAAAACTTTAATCAAAATTCTCAAAATATTAGTCAATAAAACTGGCCGTGACTGGCATATTCAATTATATCCGGCCTTGTGGGCTTATCGAACTAGTGTTCGAACCCCGACGGGCACTTCACCATTTGTTTTGGTATATGGTGTTGAAGCAGATTTTCCATTTGAATTGGAAGTTCCTTCTTTGGCTCTGCTACTTCAAGATACCGAAGTAGGAGATGAATATCATGCTGGCAGACTCAGTCAGCTGGAACTCCTCGATGAAAAATGCATCAATGCTTTGGAGCATCTCCGTGCTTACCAAAACAAGCTTAAAAGATCATATGCTAAGAAAGTTCGTCATCGATCCTTTGAGATTGGCGACCTTGTTTTAAAAGAAAATAAAAAAAATACAAATGCAACCAAAGAACTTAAAGGTAAATTTGAGCCCAACTGGCTTGGACCATACATTATTACTGCAAAATTTGAATCAGGAGCATATAAATTATCTACCTTAGATGGTAAAGAACTTAAAGAACCCATGAATATTTTGCATCTTAAACGTTACTATGCATAAACTTGGTCATTTCATCCATGTATATATTTGTTCAAAATTACTATCTTGTATTTCTTTCAATTTATTCAAAAACACCAAAAACATTCATAAATCTCCAAAAATCTTCAAAAACTATCTATTGCATTTGTTTAAGGCAGTTGTTAAATTTTTTGCTCAAAAATATAAAAACAACAATATGCTTGACTCTTTCGAAACCAAAACAATATACAGAAGAAAGAGAGAGTCAACATTCTCAAAAAATTTCTCACAAATCATTTATATATATTTTCTTACAATTATTGCAGTTATATGTTTCAACTTATTTTGGATAAATTAGCATTTATTTTGAATCCCTCACTTGCACACTCACAACAATAAATATCTTGATTTTATTTGGCATGATTACTAATCTCTCTTATATCAAAGTTCACAAAATTCAATTAAATAAAGTTTGAGCATAGAGAATTGATCTTGTTATTTACTTAAACCAAGCACATCTTTCCACAATAAAATGATTATATTTGTAATTTCCATGTTTTGCTACATAGTAGAACTGATTTCTTGAGTGAAAAGTTTCCCCTGCTATCCTATCATGCACATGGTCTAGAATCTTTGAGAATTGGCAAAAGGACAAGCTCACCCCTACCCAGAATAAAAATCCCTTGCTCTACAGCTAATCCGAGCAAGTATCCCTAGCAAAGAAAAAGAGAAGAAAAATTCAAGAAAGAAGAGAAAAGAAAAATGTTATTTCAGCAATGTTCCAAGCATTATCAAGCAAAAGAAATACAAAAAGAAAAATAAGCAAAGTTCAAAAGAAAGCAAGAAAGCAATAAAATCCCTTTCCCTACCCTTTGAAAAGAAAAGAAGGGTTGATGAGCTTGAATCCCTGGAATTCTCAATTATTTGAAAACTGTGAGGTAAGCCCCATAACAGGTGGTTTGTGCCCAACCTGCTTGGCCTTGGGTAACTCCTAGCGTGGCGATATGTACGTCACATTAGCGACCTTCTTTTGTACGAACCTATGTCTGCTTATGGATTAGCTAGCTCTTGATAATCCGACCTACATAGTAGTCTAATATGGTTATATGCATCTACATCATGGTTAATGAACACTTATTTGGTTTCTTCAAATCACTTGTATCATAGTATCTTGCTCAAATCTGGTAAATGAACAATGCAATTGCACACACATTTGTATTTGAGAGATTTTGTGTATCATTATGATAAATCAAGATCGGAAATGAATGCACATATGCACATGGGATTCCTTATAAATCTAACTTTTGTCTTCAAAATACTTTGAAATATTATTTTTGCAACTTGTTTGGAATAATCAAGTACAATTATTTTTCACAAAGACAACTATAGAATTAGAAAAATAAAAAATTTCTTCCAAATTACACAAATCAAATCATATATATCTGGTTGACTTTCGTGACGATGGTATAGTTTCAAAACCAAAATTGGAATTTTATGCCTAGCGCAAGTCCTCATTTTCATCTTTTCTGTTCATCAAAAATCAACCATGCAATAAAACTATTTTTTTGGATTTTCGCGATGATGGTATAAGTCTATACCTACATATTCTATGCCTAGCGCAAACCATTGTAACAATTTTTATTCCCCATTTCTTCAAAATCATGAAAACCATATGACTTCATTTTACACAAATTTTGCTTTTCAAAAGCAAACACGTTATCACTATTTCATGTCATTATGTCAACCTTTAACTTTGCAATGATGGTATAATTCCTAAGGAATTATTCACAAATTTTATCACACTTAGGAATTTATGCCTAGCAAAAATCATTCAAAAATATTTCATGCATAATATTTTTCATGAAAATCTGAAAACAAAACCAATCATCATCATCATCATCATTTGCACTATTGCACTAAAGTCTTAAGACAGTCTCTTAAGCACTCTTTTCCTTTTTAACAATATTTCTATAAATGGGATTAGCTTGACGACCGAGTGAGCAGCGACTCCATGAAATGGTCTATAATAGCGACAATGTCCTTTGAAATTATTGTTAGAAGTCTTTTTATTTTTATCACATTGCATCACAAACAACCACTTTGTTACATCAGATTATTTCATTTATAATGTTATAGCATGACATTCAAATTATAATATTTCCAACGACATAATTACATGAATCCTCAATGAATTATTAAATCAATCAATTAAAACATCTAAAAGCATCATAAAAATACATAACACAATATAAGTCATATGATCAAAAATATCTCATCTATATATGTCACAAATATATATGTACATCATATCAGCTAGATTAGTATGCCACAATCCATATCTTGGCATACTCAATCAAATACCCTCTGTGTAGTGTCTCGAGAGCCCCTCGAGCTCTCGGCCTCATCTCCTCCCCCCCGAGGTGGAGGAGGTGGCCCCATCGCGGTCCGTGTGGTGCCGTGAGTCCTGGATGCCGATCGTGATGATGTCCTAGATGACCCCATCACGACAGGCTCTGCAATGTGTGCTGGTAATGGCACCCTCTGCTCCGTTGGCACCGCTTAGTAGTATAGAGCCTGATAGAAAGTGATATGGGCGATAGCGCGTGCTAAATCCCGAGTGCTCGCTCCTTCGCCCCGAGCTCTGAGCCGTGTAGCCTCATCCTGTAGTGTCTGCACCTGAGCCCGCAAGCGGGCAACCTCAGCTCGGAGAGTCGTTGTCTCGTTGCTCTCCCTAGTGTCTACACCCTTGCCCTTATCGGGCGATGGTGGTCTCTCTCTCTGTGGAGATGGGGGTCTCTCCTCCCTCCTCTCCCGCTGCCGTGGCCTCTCCTGTGCCTGTGGCCTCCTCTGCTCCCTCCCACCGTGACCCTGGGCCGCCTCTATCGCTGCCTGGCATCGCCTCCCTATCCGACGCACAACTGCGTGGATCGGACCCTGTGCCCTCGTCATCCGAGGAGGGCGGATGCCTACGTACCAGGCATCGTAGCCATCGGCTACTCTCGCATCATCCCCATCCATTGGCTGGATGGGGGCATCATCTGCGTCCTGGCTCCAGAAGCGCTGCATGTCAGGAGCCCCGCTAACCGTGGTGTTATCCCGGACAATCCGGGAAAACTCGTAATCCCTCAGAGATGGGATCCCCTGCTGCAGACCGAACTGTCTCAAAACTCGGTCATAGCGGTGGAGCTCCACCTCTCCTCTCTCCATCCGTAGCCAGCAGACTCGCCTGATGCGAGCCAGCTCCTGTCCGTCCTCGGCCCACCCTGGGTGCCCTCTCCATGGTCTCCAGGTGATCTAGTCTGGGACCAAATCATCCAGTAGTCTCCGGGACATCGGCAGGTCGATCCGCCGCTGTGACCCTCTCCGGAGCCACCAGTAGAAGACTCGGGGCCTCTCCCCATCAATCCCTATCAGTGGAAGCCCTACCGGCCTCCGCACTGCAATGTGCTCCCAGCACCAAACTTGTAGGAGCGATGTCATCACCAGACATCGCCCGCCCTTGTACACGACCCCATACAGGATCTGTACAACCGGCATAGAACAAAGCTGCCCCAGCAAAACCTGTACCCATGGTCCCGCATATCGTAGATCACATCTGCGAGCATCCATGGTACCCTGCATCCGCTCTAGTGGCACAGCAGAAGTCCACCAACCACTCCAGCTAGTACTCGTGTGAGTCTGGATGCCCCAGGCATCTGGCGTAGTGCCTCGATATTCACTCTGCCCTTCTCTAGGGTGAAGCTCGGGTCACCACACAGTCGTCCCATAGCGTGGCCCTGATTGGCCGTAGGAGTGATCATCCGTCCTTGTATGGGGATTCTCAGAATCCTCCATACGTCCTCTAGTGTGGGAGCCATCTCCCCTGTCGATAACCGAAAATAGGAAGAACCCGGATACCATCTCTCTGCTAGGGCTGTTAGAAGCCCCATGTCTATGGATACTTGTGGCATCTCTGCCACATGCAGTAAGCCGGCCTGTGCCAGCAGATCTCGCTCTGCCTGTGTCAGAGCGGCCAAGTCATCTCTCAATCCTCCATATTTCCATTCTCTGCTTTTTAGCAATCCTCTCTGCAACATAAGCAACATAAACAATAAACAATCATTAATCAATAATTCAAGTAATCAATAATGCAAATTAAAAATTCAATTTTGTGCAATTGATGATATCGCCCACTATTGGACGATATCGTCCCAAATTTGAGCATAATCGTCTCCGATTTCGTAGTTCGAAATCGTCTCTAATTTGACGAAATCGTCCCCCTTTCGACGATTTCGCCCTCGGGCGAAATTGCCGAAATTGAGACGATTTCGTCGAAATCGGGACGATTTCGTCCCGACGACGTCGACGGCCCTAAAACGGCCGCGATGCTCAAAATTCATCTAAAATCTACCTAAAAAGCATGTAAAAATCAAATTAAAGCATTCTAAACTAAGTTTAGACTCTTACCCGTAGACCGCGCCGGACTTCTGTCGATCTGTGCGTTGTCTCCACCATTTTGCTTTAGAGCTCTAAAAACAGTAAAAATGAATTAGGGTTTTACCCTATTTTTCTTAATTTTATTCAACAATAATTTTTTTGCTTTTTCGCGTTTTTACCTCAAACGTTCGATTTGGGTAAAAACACGGAGGGGGCACCATAGTAAGCTGTCGTACGATTCGACCAAGAATCGTCGCCTAAAAATGGGAATAATTTTTTGCTTTCTCGTAGATCGAGAAGAACTCATCTTTAACGCATTTTCTTCGGAAAATTCGCTAAAGAGGGGGCAAAATGTAGCACCCTAAAATTGGCGCAGTAAAATTATAAAATTTACATTCACCTTAGTAAATAAATTTAAATTCAAATTTAACCTCCCAAACCGCTCGTTAACCGTCGGGAAATCCGTTTCCCCCTTTTTCGTGCCATTTTTAGAGGTTGTTTTGACCGTTTGACGATATCGTCGCCGATCAGACGATATCGTCCCAGATTTGACGATTTCGTCTGGACTAGGACGTCCAGACGATCTTGTCGCAAAACTGAATTTGCATAGTTGGAATCTGTTCCAACGGGTCTCCAATATGGGCAGAAGCGTGTCTGCGCCGTTGGGACCCTCCCCCGTTGGAGATCTCCCAAATTGGGATGATCTCCAACCTCCTAACTACTCCCCCTAAGCCTATTTAATCTCTAGGATTTTCCCTCCCCAACCCCTGGCTGAAATTTTTTGCAAAGTGATTCCCTCTGCGTCAAAACATCCTAATCTTGCTTTTGCACTAGTCCCATAGCAATTTTGTTGCAGGTACATCAACGATTTTCAGTCGGAGCCGGCATCCATCGTCGTCGACGAACTCTGTTCGGATCGGAGGCGATCCCGTCAAATGCGAGACGATTTCGTAGGCGATGCGAGACGATCTCGGCTGCAGTCCACATCGAGGCAATCAGTGCCTAGAGTTTGCTTTTCTCAACCTTTTCTTTGTCATTTTATGCTGCAAATTAGATCATTTACTCAGTGTTTATATTATTTTGCATTTGGAGTTCACCCATTTAGCTTAGATTGCACATTAAGTTCATGATTTGTTGTTAAAATACAGAAATTGGCTAGGATTGCTGTTTTAAACTATTGCTCAGTATTCATTTTATTATTTGGTGTAATTTGCCTCTGTTAGCACAGTAGAATTTCTTGTATTTTGCATCTATTTTCTGTTTTGCAGGTCTCTGACGAATTCGTCTGACGAATTCGTCAGATCTCAGACGATTCTGTCAGTTTCAGATGATTCTGTCAGATTGCAGGCGATTCTGTCAGATTACAGGCGATCCAGACTGCTTCAAACGTCAGAATCTTCTTCAGACATCCGGATCAGGTATTCTTCATTGTCATTCTGTAAAATTCTCTATTTTTTGCTTTCAAATCTGTTTGCTGTGTTCATGAAAGTTGCATTTTCATGTAGTTTAATTTAGATTCATTCGGCCAAACCTAGGACTTGAATGCTTAAGATTAAAACGAACACATCAAAACACATTCCAAAACCTAGGCGTGGAAACTGCCGCCAAATGTTTCCTGGTGAACCCACCATCCGTCGAAAAATCACCAAAATACACCTCCCTTGAGAGGCGGGACCTTCGCAAAGTCCTCTCAGTCCGAGGTACCGCACCATCCTTTTCCCATCCTCCTTTCGGGCGCGGATCCTATAGCCTGAAGGTAGGGATGCGAAAAATTTGGAGCGATACAGTTGGTAATGAATAAACTCCATAGTTAGGCTTAGCTTACCTTTTGCTATAGTGGGTTAGTCCCCCTTTTTATTCTCATTGCTTTGCCTTGGTATTTTCTAGCCTAGGATTCCAAAGTTTTCTGTTGTTCACCTGCTATTGCCATGTTAACCATTTTTGAACTTAGCTTAGTTTTGATGCCTGTGTGGGGATTTTCCTTTAATTTTTTTTTTTTTCCTCCCTTTTATGTTTTTTATGTTATTTTATAATTTTTGGATTTTTTTGTTGTTTTCTGGCCGAGGGTTCATGGGTTTTTCATGTCGCCCCTCGACCGTTGTTGCTCAAACTAGCCGGTTATGAGCCGTTATCACTCAGAGTGGCCACGTTTGAACCCCAATGATAAAAAATTTGACCATTGGGTCTTGGCCACTATTGTCTCCATCGGCCAAGTTTCGGCCATTATAGGTGATAACGGCTAAACCCTTAGCCATATTTTTTTTTGCATTTTTATGATTTTCTTAAGACATTTTGATTTTTTTTTGTTCTTTTTGAAAGTTTTGAACCACTCCTGAGCTTTGTGCTGCCCGACTATATGCATTTATCCTTCATTTGTTTGGACTTAGGAGTGTTGATGTTGTTATGCTTTGTTTGATTTATGCCTTAGATGCACTGTAGTTATGTTTCATATTTCTTCTGATTTTCTTAGATCCTTACTACTCGGGCTTGGGACCCAAAGCTCTTGCTTGACCTACTTCCTAGCTTTGATGATACAGACTGGACGTGGTTCAAAGTCTGTGGGTTACAGTATGTCATTATGCTACCTTACATCATGGTAGATAAGGCTTACCTTATGGCTCTAGCCCATCGTTGGGACCTGTAGACTAATAATTTCCATCTCCTAACTGACGAGATGGCCATTACGCAAAAGGATGTATATAGGATCTTTTGGATTCTATTTGATGGGGTGGCCATTGTCTCTTCGGCCACTAATGATCAGGTGGTTGTCTTCACTCGAGTGTTTAGGAGGTATTCTAAGGATGCCCTCAAGGACACCAAGTCTAGAGGAGTGTCTATCAATCACTGGCATGGGGAGCATGTATTTACAACAAGGTATACCATATTGTTGATGGTTATTAGCAATGTTATTATCCTGGACTGCTCAAGTTTGAGGTTCCCATGGAACCTTTTAGAAATTGTGTAGGATCTATTGGATAGCGAAGATCCTATCATCTATGTCTAGGGTAGATCACTATTGGCTTAGTGCTATGATGAGTTGTACCACATCCATCGATGAGGACATGTCAGCATTACCTGTAACTTGCTCCTACAAGTTTGGGGATGAGAGCATATTAGGGTAGATCACCCTAAGGGGCTCTCAGCCAAGATTACAATGATCGATGCTTGAACATAGTGCTATGTTGATAGATGGGCTCGAGAGCACGAGGAGTGCAAGAGCTGCACTTTCACAGGGGAGTTGTCCCATTACACTGATGCTTTTACTAGACTTTTGGCTAAAGATGTCGTATGGCACCCTTACCATGAATTTCCTACTTGGGATGATCCAGCTAGCTTTATTGCCAAGACACTATGTGAGCGATGGCGCGTTGGCCATAAGGTTACCATTCAAGATTACTTCTACTCTTGATTTCTTCGTAAGTACGAGTTGTAGTAGGATGTTCCCCTGGTACCATTCTTGTATAGGTGCCTCATAGTAGAGAAGAACCTACCTCCATAGTAGATTATAGAGATTTCAAATGAGGAGGATGCCCCAGCTATTGACCCTAGAGTGGCTTGGGGAGTTATAGAGGCATACACTCAGTTGTGAGGTGATCGGATGTGGCATGGTGTTAGTAGCCTAGGGCACAAGGATGATGGTGGGGGTGATGGTGCAGATTCAACAGGATGCAAAGTTTAAACCAGTACTGTGGTATGGGTCCAGCCAACAGAGTAGGTGGCAGTGGAGGATCCTAATGTTCTTTAGGAGGAGGAGGAGTTAGAGCCTAAGGAGAGAGACTCTCATCTGAGAGCATAGCTGCATGAGATTGAGGCTAAGCTTCAGGAAACTAAGATCCAAGTACATCGATGAGATGCTACCATTGAGCAGCTCACAACACAGATACATACTCTGTAGGCTACTATTGGGGGTGGCGACGCTAGGATCTAGTTTGTTGTTCCTCCTACACCACAAAAGGTTCCAGTGGCAGTTTTAGGAGTAGATGTGGGACAAATTTAGTCTTTGTTGGATGAGTATGAGGAGCAGATCCAGGGATATGTGGATCACTTCATCATTCTTTAGATGCAGCTTATGAGGCATGGGATTGTCCCTAGGGAGCCACCTAGTGCAGGTGGTTCACAGGTCAGTGGGTGCTCCACCTCGGGGTAGTCTTCTGCCCATCCTAGCTAGAGGACCCAGACTCGAAAAAAGAGACCAATAGGTTCACATCATTCGAATCGCGACACCACCATAGGGGGAGGTGGCACTAGAGAAGGTGATGTAGGGGGCTTAGGACCGATATTTGATTGATGCTTTATTTTGTCCTTGATTCATTTTTGAGGTCGACTGACCTATATGACTATAGCCTATGGGCATTTTTGTACATCCATGGACTTGACACACATAATTTTATGATATCTTTGCATTATGACTTATTATGTGTATCATTTATTGCTCATGTTTTTGTTGTTATTTCATTTTTTGATATGATGCAATGATGGTATTATGATGATTTGATGAATATTTTAGATGATAGATGATATTGAAGATGCTTAGATGGATGTGTAGATGTTTAAATGATTTGATGATATGATGTGATGTATTTTGATTATGAATGATGAGTTCATTATTGTATGCAAATGGATATTTCCTATATGTTTTATGATGTGATGATGGATGATCAATGACTTGTGTTTGTGGATGCGATATTATTGTTAAATGCATGTTTTAATTTTTCTTTAATTGTATGCATCTAACTTATGTGATGGAATGGTATAAATGAAACTGTATGCTCTAATCACTTAAAACATACAAAATGCATATGACATTGACAATATTAATGGGTGATACCATAGAAAGTAAAAAAATAATCATGAATTTAAATAATCACTCTTATCATAAGAATTTATTAAGTATTCATATATGAGATGTAATGGTGTATGATGTATTTTCTTAATAATTTTTTGTAAATTAAAATATATAAATTAGTCAGTGGTCGTCTATATACTATTTCTAATATATATATGGTATCTGACCTACTATGTTGATACCCCCTAATTTATAGAATCTTATAAAGAAAGTGATGGTTTGAATAATGTAATGATTTGTTTCTATGTAAGAATTCCGGAGACTCAAACACTCTAGTTATCCTATCAAAAACTATCTACAGACCACTTAAAATTTTGAATAGTAAAGCTTTTACCATGGACCTGGTTTTCATGATCTATGTGTGTGCAAGTGATTGTATATTTTGAGATAGAATTCAAGCATTCCCTCTGATGTCAGGCGGGATTCTTTCAACCCATTTCTAAGATCGAGGATCCTCAAGTGTTCATCTCATCCTTATGTTGGACTTAGTTGGACTATACCACTAGGCAATATTGGGTTACCTAAGTTAGCTCATCCACATTAAAAAATTGGTCTACATAAATGCATGAAGAATTTATAATAGACATATCATCATGCATAAGGATTTCTCCTTCCAGTTTTGTACAATGTTAAGAATTCCAGGGATTCAAGCTTTATTCCCTTTTGGCTTCATTTTGGCTTTGGATATTTGCTCATATGTAGTGATGAAAATCACTATTTATTTTGATTGATTTTTTCTTTGAGTGAGGGATTTTTGTAGTGATGATAACCACTATTTATTTTGCTCATATATAGTGATGAAAATCATTGTTTATTTTTATTGATTTTTTTTTTGAGCTATGTTTCTTTGAATTTATGATTTGTGTATTGAATTATTGTTTTGAAATCTAGATTGTATGCTTGGCCTTTTGAATATGTACTTTGCTTTGGGATTTTGCTTATTTTGATTTAAGAAAGGGATTTGGATAGGGTAAAGCTTGTCCTTTTGCCAATTCTCAGTACATTTAAACTGGTTGCACAGGGGGATAAGCAAGGAAGATCCTTTTTGCTTAGGGTAACCTAGACCACTTTTGTAGCTTTCATATTTTCCTTGTACCAGCTAGGATTTTAGTGTTTCAATTAGTGACGGGATCTTGAATATCCAAGGCATTATCACAACTAGACCTTACCTTCTACTAATCAAAGTTGTTTTCCTCAAAATTTGATAAGATCACTAGGTGTGGTTGATTAATCAAAAAACCTTAGTATATTATGTATAGCAACAAATAATGGTTGTGTTGAAAAACACAATTACACACATGTATTAATGGAGGTACGGATTTGAATGATTTGTGCGATAAATTGTGGTATCACTTTTTGAGGCTCTCATGCCATATGCAATTGTAGTGGATATGAAAATGCAATGCAATGATGTGGATGAAAAATGTGAGATGTAATTGTTTTTGTATTTTTTATTTTTATGTTGTTTTTGTATTTTTGCTTAACTTGACCAAAGGGCTTATTATGCCTTTGGGGCTTTTTGATTTTTGACCAAGTAGCATGAAGTACCCTTGGAGCTTTTTGAGTGAAGTTCACCAAGTGGATTGTATACCCTTGGAGCATTTTGAATTTATTTTGACCAAGCGGTTTGAATGCCCTTGGAGCCTTTTTAAATTGATTTTGACCAAGTGGTTTGAATTACCCTTGGAGCATTTTGAATTGATTGAATTTGACCAAGCGGTTTGAATACCCTTGGAGCATTTTGAATTGATTTTGACCAAGCGGGATGAATTACCCTTTGAGCCTTTGAATTGCTTTGACAAAGTAGGTTGAATTACCCTTGGAGCCTTTGATTGTATTTTGAAATTTTATGTTTTTATGATTTGTTTTTTTTTTTTTTGACATTTTTGAATGTTTTTTTTTAATTTTTGACATATTTGAATGTTTTTGAATTTTATGAAATATTTGAATGTTTTTTTTTTTTGTTTTATGTGTGAAATTCCTTTAGGTGAATGATATTGAGAGGTTCAGGCTCTTCAACACCATCTAATGATATAAGACGATATGATACCGACCCAACTCTCTATGAAATCATGTATGGGCCTATCCAATTTACCATGAACTTATATCACAAATGCGGTGGCAAATTTGAATTATGCTAGTTTTCTTTGAGCACTATATCTCCAACATTGAATTCCCTTAGGTGGAATTTACTATTGTAAGCTCACACAATGCAATTATGGTAAATGTGAAGATGCTCTAAAGCATTGACTCGGTGTTCATTAATAAGCATCAACTGATCAAGGCGGCCTTGCCGCATGGAATCATCATCTATGAAGTCCTTTAATGCTATGCATAGAGTTGGAATTTCTAACTCTAGTGGCATGATGGCCTCAGTGCCATATACTAGTGAAAATGGTGTTGTCATAGTGGGTGTTCGTATACTAGTCCTGTATGTCCATAGTGCAAGAGGTAACTACATGTGCCAATCGTTGTGATTGTATTGCACTGTCTTCCTCAAAATGGAGACATTTTGTTTGAGGCTTTTGCTTACCCATTTTCTTGTGAATAATAAGGCATTGAAAAAATATGCTGAATATGATATTTTTTCATTAAAGCATGCACATTTTTGTTCTTGAAATATGGCCCATTATCCGATATTATCTTCGACGGGACCCCAAAAAAACTTATGATATTGTGGAGTATAAACTCCATAATCCTCGATCCAGTTGTCAATGTTAAGGGGATCACTTCAACCCATTTAGTGAAATACTCTATGGCTATTATGATGAATGTGTGTCAGCTTGAGGATGGGGGTGAGATATTCCCAATAAAGTCTAGTCCCCACAATAAGAATGTCCATGCTGCCTAGATTGGTTGTAAGTCTTGCGATAGTAAGTTTGTTAGATTTGCATGATGCTATAACTTACTGTATTTCTTGACATACTCGTAACAGTCCCTTTACATGGTGGGTCAATAGTAACCCATTCTCAAGATGCACTTAATGATGGCCATGTCACTGAAATGCCCTCCACATGTTCTATCGTGAGCTTGCAAAATTGCCCAGGATGCTTCTTGGGGCTCAAGACAATAGAGTAATACTCCATAATATCCTCATCTGTAGAGGATTTCTCCTAGCAAGGTGTATCATGTTGATTTCTATTTGAACGTTCGCATTTTAGTATGCGATAAACCTTGAGGTACTATTCCAAGCTTCAGGAAGTCCCATAGTTGGGAAAACCAATCCTGATAAGCCATGACTTCTATAGAAAATATGGTTTGCTCTTCATGTATTTTTGAGCTAGTGAACATAGATTGAGAAACAACTCTATGGTGCATGGTTGCACCACACTCCATAGGTCCTTGGGAAATCAAAGACCCCCAATATACCATTTGTAAGAAATATCTGGCTACGAAGGACCAATCATGATTTGGCTCGATGTTGATCATGTTTGATGAGTCCTAAAAATGTACATTTTTATACACTATTAAGGGGCATCATTACTGGTTTAATTAGCATGTGAGATGCATTTTTATATAACTTATGCATATAATTGATAGAAAAATCGGTATTATGCTTGATTGGTGTTTTTAGTGGGAATTGTGTATAAATGCAGGTTTTGCTACTAATATGGTGTTTTCCAGTCTACATCCACTTGGACCTGGCATACTTCTGCTTTTAGAGACTAAGGCAAGAGAGCAGGTGCCTTCCTCTTCAAGGAAGGTGCCCAGTAGAAGTAGGCGCCTTCCTCTTCAAGGAAGGTGCCCAATAGAAGTAGGCACCTTCCTCTTCAAGGAAGGCACCCAGTAGAAGTAGGCACCTTCCTCCTCAAGGAAGGCGCCCAACAGAAGTAGGTGCCTTCCTCCTCAAGGAAGGCGCCCAACAGAAGTAGGCGCCTTCCTCCTCAAGGAAGGCGCCCAATAGAAGTAGGCGCCTTCCTCTTCAAGGAAGGCGCCCAATAGGAGTAGGCACCTTCCTTATAAGGAAGGCGCCCAAAAAAAGTAGGTGCCTTCCTCATGAAGAAGGTGCCTCCATGCCTCCATACTTTGCAAGATTGACCAAGCCAACTTTGACCGGTTGACCAATGGGCTAAGGAGGAGGTTGCACGTGAAGACAAAAAGGAGATATTTTATTTTATTTACTATTATTAAAATAGAATGAACACTTCTATTATTTGATTGGTTGGATACCTTTGTAACGTGAGCATTATTCTTTCACGCTCACGGATGAACCAAGAGCAATGATTTTTCCAACGATCAATGTGGGAGATATTCTATTTTATGCAATATTATTAAAATAGAATAACGTATCCATTATTTTCTACCAGACATATTCTGTTATGATAAAATAGAACACACTTGATTTATCCTACAAGAGGGAAAATTAGTGTGTGACTGTTTTAATTAATATATGGTTGTTATAATTGAACGGATGCAATATTCATTGCATATCTATTGTAACTGCAAGTCTAAAATAGACTTGCCTAAATTTGTAATAGAGGAAGGTTGTGCATTGTATAAATGCACAGGTCTTCCCTAAGAGAAGGAGGAAAATTTATGGAGAAATTATTCTATTTTATTTCTTGTCAAATTTATTAAGAGTGCAATTCCTCTTATCTGAGCAAGCTCTACGTAGCTAGCTAGGCGGACTATCTACGGGAGCTTGGGCCCACTCCCTGAAGTAGTCCTCCTCTATTTCATTTATGTTATTTGTTTTTATTAGATTAGATTTTACTTGCTTTATTTAATTTAGTTCTGTGTTTTTATTTTCAGCACATTTAATTTCCTATACATTTCTTTCTAGCATTTCATTTAAATTTATTTAATTCCCACTTAGTTTATTTAGTTTGGCTGAAATTGAAATGCACATACATCCCCCACCAAACTAAATAAGGTACAATCAGATTTATTCCCCAACACTGCAAGCATATACTGTGCGTGACACTCATAAGTTTACGGACTTACCGGATTGATAATTTATGGAAGAGAAATGAATATTTTTTGGGACATGAATTTTTGCTCACCATTTTGGCGCCATTGTTGGGGAGTGTCTAAACTGTAGTGTTCTGATTTATGGGTCAATTAAAAAGCCTATTTAAAATTACCTGTAGATATTTTACCTGAGAAGTGTGAGTCCACCAAGGGCCTTTTTATAAGGCCAAAAATAGTTTCCGGCACAATCAGAGCCAAATCCCATAGGCAACTATTTGCATTTTCTAGCTTCTCAGGTAAACGTGGGAATGAACCTGATGTACCAAATTAAGTGTAGAAGTAGGAATAAAATGTGTTGTTGAAAAAATTAGAAAAATATGGCATTGAAGGATTTCCATCATATTTTCAATGGTTTCAAGAAATCAAAAGAAATAGCACAACCCAGGTATGACGATTGAAAATTTTTAGGGATGTGTTTTTACATAGAAACCATTGAAAAAATTGTGCCTCTAGAAGCTTGGTTTTAAATTTAAAAAAATTTATAGGCTTGAACTTTTTGCAACGTATTGGTAAATTTTTTTTAATGATGAAATTAATAGCAGGAAAAATGATAGAGCAAAATTTTTAAAGAACATCTTGTTATGAAGTATGCTCTTCACTTGCGCTTGAGGCGACCTGGTGAATCAGAAACTAGCATGTGTTTTTTAAATACTGCTATGCCATGTTTTCTCCAAGTTGCCAACCCATAGATAGTCATTTTCCAGCCTGCACATTTTGCCATTATGTTAAAAAAAATTTTGGTTTTGAGGTCAAAGGGGGAAATTGCTCTTCTCATGCTACAACACATCAAACTAGTTGATAATGAAATTGATGATTTTTTAGAAGACTAGTTTAGATGTAGGCATGGGGGAGACCCCACCTTCATTATTGCCACCAACAACACAATGAACATTGTTTACAGTGTTCATGAAAAAGAGAAAAAAAATATCTTCTATTGAAAAAGGCTCCAAGTTAAGAGCAGATAAAAAAGAATAGAGTTTTATTTTTCTACTTGTTGGAAGAGAGTATCCTCTTTCCCGAGGACCAACTTGGTCCAGAAGGGAAATGAGAAATCTCCAACCGATAGCTAAATAAAGCAAGGAGATAAAAAAATAGAAGCTTTATTTTTGTTACTTGTTGGAAGAAAGTATCCTCTTTCCCTAGGACCAGGTTGGTCCAGAAGGGAAATGAGAAATCTCCAACCGATCGCTAAATAAAGCAAGGGAGGAGCCTGGAAGTAATCAGAAGATAAAATAATATATATATATATATATATATATATGTAAATAAATGAAAAAATAAAAAATAAAAAAAAATTAGTTAGAATTTTATTTTAATGCCTTTAGTTTAGATTTTTCTTTTATGTTTTGCAGGACATCATGAAGTGTGATGTAGACCAATAAGGAGGTGTCTGTGAAGATCTCGTGAATTGAGATTCATACGTGGAGTTCGTAATAGCACTATACGAACTATCTCGTGTACCTGATCATGTAGCATCCAATCTAACAGGTGAAAGCTAGCAGAGTTTTTCCTTGGAAACATTGGCACTTGAAGGCAGGCTAAGTAACCTTGATCAAGCGAAAGGCTTCTAGCCCAAGGTGGTTGTGGAATTTGGGGGAAAATTTTGTTGCAAGGTGCATGATTGTTACAGCCTGGATGATAAACAGAGTCAGAGATGCTACACCAAGTGCAAGAGAAGAGTGTCGAGACAATGTTCGAGTAACGGTCAACGAGCTCCATTAACAATCGCCTCACATTTGTAAGAGTGGATCAGAAATCGGCATGGGGGAGACCCCATACCATACCAGTAGCTTGGACGAATGTTCAATCATTCATTAAAAAAAAAAAAAAAAAGAGAAAGAAAAGAAAAAAAGGAGAAAAAAGAGAGAGGAGGATACATGAAAAAAAGAAAAAATAAAAAAATAAAGTGAAAGACACCTTGATCATCAAGAAGGTGCCTTTTGCATGAAGAAGGTGCCATACAATGGAGGTGCCTTCCACATCAGGAAGGCACCATACAATGAAGGCGCCTTCCACATCAAGAAGGTGCCATACATTGGAGGTACCTTCCGCATGAGGAAGGTGCCATACATTGGAGGCGCCTTCCACATCAGGAAGGCACCATACATTAGAGGCACCTTCCGCATCAAGAAGGTGCCATACATTGAAGGCGCCTTCCCACAACAAGCAGGTGCCTTCCACAGCAAGCAGGCGCCTTGACATCTAGGGTGCCTTGATCCATTTCCCGCACCTGGGTGGCTCGATGGCACAAGAAAAAAAAAAAAAGAGAGGAATAAGTGACGAGGCGCCTTGATGGCATACAATAGAGGTGCCTTGATAAAAAAAAAAAATTATGTGAATCCTCCCAATGAAAAAAATAAAAATAAAAAGCATAGAACATGTCCTGCTTAGCATAAAAATTGCTTTCTTATTGCTTTGCAGGAAATCATGAACCGAATGCAAGCTATAGGCATCCTGAGAGCCAGGGCCTAATAGGCACGGAGTCATGACTCTTATTTTCTTGCTTTCGTGTGTGTAGGTAATCATCCCTCTGAATGCAATCTAAAGGCATCCTAAGAGCTAGGGCCTCAGGCACAAGCATGATTCCTGTTTTCCATTTTTTGTGTGTAGTTTCATAGGACACAACCATGAGCATGATCTGTAGGCGAAGCCGGCTTAAACTAGGCCTAACAGATGTGACATTTTGTGCCCTACAATTAGGAGTGTGGCAAAGTGGAAAAGGCACTTACTTCCCACCAGGAAGAGAGTGCCTACAATCAGTCCAATACAACAGTGCCTTTTTCCACCTGGAGGAAGGCACCAATAAGCAATTTTCTTCTCCCTTGGATGGGGGTACCTATTGTTCAGTGTGGGACCTAACGTTTGGAGGGCTGCAGACCTATTGCATAGAGGGACCTATTGTTGGTGATAAGGGCATCACCAATTTAAGCGGGGAAGAATAAAAAAAATGGTAAATTATGGCTGCGATGCTGAAGTTGTTAAATCCACATCGATAGAAGAAGGAAGAACAACAACGATTAATGGTGTGGAGGAAGAAGGCAGCCAAAAAAAATAAAAATAAATAAATAAAGAAAGAAATAAAATCTCCAGGAGCACCAACATGAAGACGTCTCACATCACGTGCATCATATACACCAGGTTCTACGAAATTCACCCAGGTATATATACTAATTTTTTTTGTTAATTATGTGTACGGTTATATTAAAAATAATCTCCATGCTAAACATCAGTAGATGCTCCCTTAAATTCTTCTTATCAAAATCTCCCATCGAAGTTCCAACGTATGACATGCCTCGGATGAAAAATATTACTACCTCAAAATGGAAAAAAAAATAGAAAAATCTATGGCATTCACGTGAATAGAGTTGACCTTGTTTCATTTGTGCATCGTGAAAATATTCGGACGGTGAATTGATTGGTGGAACAACGGAGTCACAATCCGGGATATTTAATAAAGGGAGCAGTGCGGACTGATTTTCACTGAGTTCAAGACAAGAGGAGGCCCGAATCCACAATCCAGAGAAAAAGAGTGGTTGACGTCACTTATGGTGCTATTGTGCTATGGAATAGCAATCCGCAACAAATTACAAAGGAATGTGAGCGGATTGCAATCTGCTAATTTAAAGAAGAAAAAAATATAGTGGATTTGCAATCTGCTTTGACTTGCATAAACGGACAAGCAAAAGAAAATTCTAAATCTACGTGCAATGTTGTAGCAGCACTCAATGAAAAAAAACACAGTAGTCAATGGAAGAAAAACACAGCAGTGCTCAATAACAAGGCCAACAAAGAAAAAATAGAACTATTGAAGGCCATTTAAAAAAAAAAAAAAAAAAAAAAAAAATGGTCATCCTACGAGAGGTATAACTTTAGCTTTTGGTGCCATGAGGGCGTGGCACATGTTAGGCATGGGGGGATGATGAGTCCCAAAAATGTACATTTTTATACACTATTAAGGGGCATCATTACTGGTTTAATTAGCATGTGAGATGCATTTTTATATAACTTATGCATATAATTGATAGAAAAATCGGTATTATGCTTGATTGGTGTTTTTAGTGGGAATTGTGTATAAATGCAGGTTTTGCTACTAATATGGTGTTTTCCAGTCTACATCCACTTGGACCTGGCATACTTCTACTTTTAGAGACTAAGGCATGAGAGCAAGTGCCTTCCTCTTCAAGGAAGGTGCCCAATAGAAGTAGGCGCCTTCCTCTTCAAGGAAGGCACCCAGTAGAAGTAGGTGCCTTCCTCTTCAAGGAAGGCGCCCAACAAAAGTAGGCGCCTTCCTCCTCAAGGAAGGCACCCAGCAGAAGTAGGCGCCTTCCTCTTCAAGGAAGGCACCCAATAGGAGTAGGCACCTTCCTTATAAGGAAGGTGCCCAACAAAAGTAGGTGCCTTCCTCATGAAGAAGGTGCCTCCATGCCTCCATACTTTGCAAGATTGACCAAGCCAACTTTGACCGGTTGACCAATGGGCTAAGGAGGAGGTTGCACATGAAGACAAAAAGGAGATATTTTATTTTATTTACTATTATTAAAATAGAATGAACACTTCTATTATTTGATTGGTTGGATACCTTTGTAACGTGAGCATTATTCTTTCACGCTCATGGATGAACCAAGAGCAACGATTTTTCCAGTGATCAATGTGGGAGATATTCTATTTTATGCAATATTACTAAAATAGAATAACGTATCCATTATTTTCTGCCAGACATGTTCTGTTATGATAAAACAGAACACGCCTGATTTATCCTGCAAGAGGGAAAATTAGTGTGTGACTATTTTAATTAATATATGGTTGTTATAATTGAATGGATGCAATATTCATTGCATATCTATTGTAATTGCAAGTCTAAAATAGACTTGCCTAAATTTGTAATAGAGGAAGGTTGTGCATTGTATAAATGCACAGGTCTTCCCTGAGAGAGAGGAGGAAAATTTTATGGAGAAATTATTCTATTTTATTTCTTGTCAAATTTATTAAGAGTGCAATTCCTCTTATTTGAGCAAGCTCTACGCAACTAGTTGGGCGGACTATCTACGGGAGCTTGGGCCCACTCCCTACAATAGTCCTCCCCTATTTCATTTATGTTCTTTATTTTTATTAGATTATTGATTTATTGCTTTATTTAATTTAGGTGTGTGTTTCTTTTATCACATTTTATTTTCTAGTACATTTTATTTCTAGCATTTTATTTTATTTATTTAAATTATCTACACTCAATTTATTTAGTTTGGTTGAAATCAAAATGCACAAACATCCCCCACCAAACTAAATAAGGTACAATCAGATTTATTCCCCAACACTATAGGCATATACTGTGCGTGACACTCATAAGTTTACGGACTTACCGGATTGATAATTTATGGAAGAGAAATGAATGTTTTTCGAGACATGAATTTCTGCTCACCAATGTTGACTGATTCTTGATTGTCAAAAGCTTCATGGCATATTGTTGAGTGCGAAAGCACTTTTAAATGAATGGTTGTAAAATCAATAGATGGATTCTAAGGGATTAAGGATCCCAAAGAGGCCATAGTGTCTGCAAATCTATTTGACATATGAGGGATTGCCTCGATGTCGTACCATTCCAGCTGGGCTAGGTAAGTGTCAACAATTTCCTTGTAAGTTTTTAGGAGTGGGCACCTGCATTGGAATAGTCCTTTGACCTATTTTACTATGAGCAAGGATTCACCAAAGATATTAAATTTGCTATGGCTTTTTGGAGTTCGAGGATCAATGCTTCATATTATGTATTGTTTTTTGTGCATGGGAAGTCTAGTTTGAATGATAAGGGTAATGGAGCGCCCTGTGGTATGATAAAGACAATCCCTGCTCTACCCCCTTGTTCACACATTGAACCATCAAAGAAAAATGAAATGTATCTTTCTTTCTTAGGTTCTTTGAGTTTTGGCAGATATGATAATGCAAATACCACATCATCAGGTAATTCTATGGTGAGAGGTTTTTTATCCTGAAGAGGCACCTCTGCTAATTGATTTTCTATGACTTGTCTCTTGATGGAATTTTGGATTACGAACTCTAGATCAAATTTTTTCAATAGCATGATCCACTTTGTGATATGTGTATTGTGATATGTCTTGCTCATAATGTACTACAAAGGATTTTGTTTTTATATGATGTAGGTCATATGGCTCAACATTTAGTATCGCAACTTTCGAGTTGCAAAGACCACTACTAAGCACAATTTTTCGACATACGCATACCCTAGCTCATAGCTCACCAAGGTGCGAATAATGTAATATATGTCTTGTTCTTTTTCTTGTGCATTATTTTGGGCTAACATGGTGCCTAATGCAAAATCGATAGCCGATATATATAGTAAAAATGGTATTTTTGGCCTTGGTGGAGCCAATATTGGAGGTGTTTCTAGATAAGTCTTAATATCTATAAAGGCTTGATGGCATTCTTCATCCCAATGAAAGGGGACTTCCTTACATAGCAAATGATTCATGGGTTAGCATTTGTCTGATAATTGCATGATAAATATTTTGATGGATTCTATCTTGCCTTGTAGGCTTCTTAATTCCCTAATGTTGGTAGGGATGGACATTTCCAAGATATCCTTTACCTTTGTAGGATCGACTTCAATGCCTTTCTTGGATACGATGAATCCTAAAAGCTTACCAAAAGTTACGCCAAATATGCACTTCTTATGATTCAATCAGATATTATGCTCAATGAGGTGAGCAAAGACTTGTCTAAGCATTTTGGCGTACTCCTTCCACAATAGGGACTTGGCCTGTAAGTCATCCATGTAATCCTTTAAGATCTTATGCATATAGTCATGGAATATGTATGTCATGTCCTGTTGATATGTGGCACTAGCATTTTTGAGATTGAATGACATTACTTTGTAATAAAATGTTTCCCATGGAGTAATGAAAGTAGTAATGTGCTGATATTCAAGTTTAATTCAGATTTGATTGTATCCAGAAAATCCATCCATTAGGGAGATCATCTCATGACCTACGGTGGCGTCCATAAGAGCATCTATGTTTGGCAACGGGAATGAATCCTTTGGTGTTGCCCTATTTAAATCTCTAAAGTTCATGCAGATACAAACTCTTCCATCTAGTTTCCCCATGGGTATCATGTTTGACACCCACTTAGGGTAGTCAATAGGAACTATGAATACTGCATCCAGTAGTTTTTGCAATTCGTTCTTCACCATCAAAGCAATGGTTGGATGCATTTTCCTCAAATTTTTCTTGATTGAATTCTTCATGGGATCCAATGAAAGGTTGTGAATGACTAACTTTGGATCTATCCTTGGAATGTCTTTGTAAGTCCAAGCAAAAATGTTTGGCCTCTCTTTGAGGAGAGGAATTAGGATGGCTTGTTCCTCTGGATATAGACTTTCTTTGAACTTGACTTTTCTTGGTTGGGTAGGATCATCGCTGATGTCCACCTTGAAAGTTGCTTCTATAGCCATATGTGACCCATCCTCTAGCTAATGAGGCATGGGTATCAAATGAATGTCATCGACGGGATTTATAGGACCTACTAACTCAGGTACCAAACCAACATGGAAGACGTCATATGCACAACCTAATGAAAAATGGAATAGTTGTAACATCTCTTTGATGGGGAAGAGGTCTTTAGGATATATGGGTGAATTAGCATGATCCTAATAAATAGACTCTATATCAAGATGTAATAATTTGGTAGGATCTACTGGATTATGAAGTGGAGTGGTTAAATCAATGGAGACCATGTTGATGGATGGAATGAAGTCTCCAGGACCACATGGGTGCAATCTTGTCTCAAGGGTTTCCCTTCCATACTCGCGATGAGGTTTTGGAGGAATGGAAATTTTTGGATCTAGCCTATGATCAGGGTGGACAATAGGATCATTGGGCTCTAATCACTCTTTGAATGTAGGTGGAGGGGGATTGACCATCCGATGAATGGCAGCTAGGTCAACAGGTCTCCCCAAAAATTGTAGATGAGGTTCTATGCCATGGAGTGCCACCTCTCTTTCTACTATCTCGTTTACTTGTCGCAAGTGGTGAGGTCCAAGATAAGCCATCTCGATTTCATATTCATATTCTTTGTCACTTATGAAGAATCCATTAGCATTTGTATGTGGCCCCAAGACAAGGGGCGCGTGTCTTGGCCCTAAGTAGGCCATCTCTATTTTATATTCATATTCTTCATCACTTATGAAGAATCCATTTGCATTTGTCTCTTGCCCCAAATTTAGGGGTTGATGGCTCAGGCCTAAGTAGGCTCTTTCTATTGAGTCTTCTGATTCATAGTCACTTTCATCTGATTTATATCCACTCTCATCATGGATGGACCATGTGAATATTTGTAAATAGTGAGGCCCCTAATAGGCTAAGCCAAGTTGCACCTCATCATCACTTGCTTCATATTCATTCTCCTCATCCCACAATTTGTACCCTATTGGGATGGAATCAATTGAGATGTTTGGATGATAAATTTTTGGTGGCGGTATGTTTATAGTGGCCACTTGTTTATTTCTCAAATTTCCTATTTTTAGGGGATGATAAGGAATGAAATCAATGTCTTCTCCTAACCCTAAGCTTAATTTATCCAATGCTACTACAAGAGAGTCATCTTGGCCTCTGATATAATAGCCTAATCCAAATCTATTAGAGGGAGACTGATATTGTGGCTCATATGGCTGCCTATGCCCCTACTTATATATGCCAAGGCCATAGCCATGCCAATGGCAATGCTCAAAGTAGCTTAGAGAAAAATTGGGGTTAGAGAGGTAACAAACATTGATCATGAATAATTCGTCACTATCCTCTTCTATATATGAATACTTATGGGTGCATTCCAGGCTAGCATAGACAAAATTGGTTTGGTTGGGAGGGATTCCAAGTGGAACCACTATTCCCACTAGTGGACTCAAGTCCTTAGGCCTTCCCATGTCTTGTGCAGACTCAATGATAGGCATAAATGTGATGTTCTGCACAAGGTACTCCCCTATTTATGTGCTTACCAAGTGTATTGATGCATGCAATGTGGATGACCCTACAAATGACACTGGTGAAGGATAGTGATAATCACTATATTCATCTTGATCTTGAAGATCTTCCTCTTCCATAAGGCTTGGTATTTTGGTAATGGCGATCATTGGCACTTCCTTAGGCCTTTCCTCCTTGACTAGAGGCACTTTTAGCTTTTTATTATATTTTGGTTTTGATGTTGATAGTACTTTAGAATCATTGACTATTTTGAGTGCACCAGGAGGTGTTGATGTGCATGGGTCTTTTATTACCCTTTTTTCTTCGTTATCCACTTGTGTGGTTGGAGATGAAGGTGCTACATACAGGTGGGTAGAAGGGATTAAAAATTCTCCTAGAATGTCCACATTATTGATGAATTTAAAAGGCTCTTCATCGGCCAAAACCACATAGAATTTGTTCTTGTGCACATACTTGACACACTGGTGCAAGATCAAAGGCACACACTTCATGGCCCTTATCCAAGGGTGCCCTAGGAGGATTTTGTACTGCATAGCTCCTTCCAAGACATGAAACATCATAGGGATGGTCTTGTGCCCCACCTTGATGGGTAAGACTATTGTTCCCATGGTATTGCATAAAGTATCATTAAAAGCTCTCAATGTGTAAGCTCCTGGAATGATATTGGACTTGGGGATCTTGAGGTGCTCTATTGCAGTTGTTGTGATAATTTTTATTGATGAACCTGTATCGATCAAGAACCTCTTGAAATGTAAGTTGTTGATCACCACTATAATGTTTAGTGGAGGGTCTGGTAAGGCAACAAGAACTATCTTAATCTCATGGTCATAGAATCAGATTACAGGTTCCTGGAATTCTTGTACTTGTCCCACAAAGTGAGTGAATGCATTCGTGTCTTGCGGTTGGAGCTCAATTTTCCTTGGAATCTCCATTAGAGTCTCCCTATACTTTTGGGATTGTTGTATGAGCTCATAAATGGATAACTTAGCTAGATTTGTCTATAGGTTTTGCTCCAATCTACTCTGAATAGTCACCACAGGTCGTATTAGTGGACCTATAAGGTTGTATTACCTTTGCCTAAGAGCATCTGGGATGTTCATGGGAGCTACAAGAGGTTGTGGTTGACCATACCACCTAGTCCTTATTGCTATGTTAACAATATCAACCATCCCAATGTATCCATGGGTAGGTATGTTAGCTTGAAACTGATTGACTTGGGCCCCTGCTCTCAAGGGGATTCATGATTGGGCAATGGGTTTCTATATATGCCCATGTCTCTATTATCAGGGGCCAATGGGTTGTCAACTTTGAGTTCTCCTACCTCAATCCTATTTTGCACTTGATGCTTAAACCTAACGCAAGCCTTAATGTCATACCCCAGTATCCTGTGATAAGGGTAAAATAGATCTTCCCTATATTCCTTTGGATTAGGATGGTTGGGATCTATAAGAGGTATATCAGGAAATCTGATCCTCTTGGCCTTGCTCAACTGATTAAATATTGATTGCATTGATTCTGTCAAAGGTGTGAAATAACGAGGTGGCTTGCATTCTTGGTTTCTTCCCTGATTTTTCTTTTGGTTATAATTATCTAGTGGGGTATGTGCTTGATAGTTTTGGGGTTGTTGTGCATCCCCATCCTTGGGTGTAGCTAATAAGACTTGATTTACTAGAGCAGGGTTGCCCTAATTCTATTTATACTTGTCATTCTTACCATCCTTGTTCCACTCCTTTATGTTTCAGAGTCTAATGGTTCCCTCATCTACTTTTATTTCTTCGATGAGCTTGGCCTGTGCCAAAGCTTCCTCAAATGAAGGACACTACTGAAGTTATAGAAAGAGGGAGATGTGTTTAGAGCAAATTTTGGTGAACATGTAAATGATATCTTCTATGGGAATGAAGAATGATAATTTTGCCATGACTTTTCTCCACCTATTCCCATAATCCATTACTGGCTCATCATCATACTGTTTCAAGTTTTACAGGTCTAAAAGGTTCACCTTCTTCTTAGAACTAAATGAGAAATGCTTTAGGAATGTGTTTACTAGTTATTCAAAGTTGGTTATACTATGTTTAGGTAGTTGGTTGAACCATTGAGTGGTAGCACCTAAAAATGTCATTATGAATGTTCTTAGCATAAGAGCATCATTGTCTTCAAGATGAAAACAAGTGTTGATAAAATTGGTGACATGCTCTTGTGCATCCTCTTCACCCTTAAAATTTTCTAACCTAGGCATCTCAAAGTGCTTAGGATATGGAGGGCTAGGGATTGATGGGCACAATGGTTTGTTGTGTACTTTTATCATTGTTGGTGAGTTCCTAGCTACCTCTTGTTTCTCAAATATTTTCATCTTTTCAACAAGCTCTTGAAATACCTTTGATGCACAAATTTACTCCTCTTGTAAGCCTATTCATATTGGAAATGGAGGTAACTCTCTATCCATTTGATTTGTTCTATTTTCCTCCCTCCTACGAGGGGACTTAGGATTGTGATCCTGGTTTGTTGTGTTTGCCCTTCCCCT
The DNA here is from genome assembly GCA_028583015.1 of Wollemia nobilis. Classification (NCBI taxonomy): domain Eukaryota; kingdom Viridiplantae; phylum Streptophyta; class Pinopsida; order Araucariales; family Araucariaceae; genus Wollemia; species Wollemia nobilis. The sequence continues at coordinate 10,803,871 of JAQPPZ010000030.1, forward strand.
ATTAGTTGGATTTTGTTCATGATTTTGTGGGGGATTTTGTTATGGGCTATCTTGTCTAGTGCGCCTATACTTAGGTGAGTCGGTGCATCTATTTATTTGGTGGTAACCACCATTTGTCTATAAATTGCTAAGAGGTATCTGCTCGACCTGCTCTCTTAAATGTTGCTCATTTTGGTGCAAGAGTCTTTATCTTCATTTATCTTGTTTGAGAGCTTCCACTAGCTCCCGCTCCTTATGTAATGTATTTTATAACCACCACATTCGGTCAGTCTACGCTGTTATAGAAGACTCATATTTATCTGAATCTGTTCTTGTTGTCTTGACTTGTAGATTCCTCGAGGAGGTTTCTACTGTACCTATACTCTTGCTAGATAATATGACTTGTTCAGTGTACTATTGAGTATCCCTACGATAAAATTTTAGGTGTCTACTGTGGGGTCATTCTGAGGTACCTCCAAATTGAGATATGTTTTTAGAAGTCATAGTTCATGAGCTTCTAGATACAGAGTTCTTAGTAGCTACAGTTCTTTGAGTTGGTCATGTAGGAAACCCATCCAACCCATCTAGTTGTCTTGATTTCCATGGCTGGTCCCGTGGGGTGCCATTCATTCCTATGAAGTCATAGTCTACGGGAATATTTACTTTTGCATGAAGGGTTTCTTCTATTTGATTCCCATGGCTATATTTGGTTCTAGTTTCCTACCCTTCAGTAGGTAAACCTATTTTGTATGTTTCTTGTGAGTATTGAGGTGTTGCAATTCTTGTTTGCCTTCTTGATGAAGAGGGCTTTGTGGTGACATGTTTTATCCATGTGGATGGAGATGTAGCAGTCTTGTCATACCTATGTGAATAATGAGTCTTAGAAATTTCTTTATGTCCATGTGATGAGGAAGTCCTTGAAGCTTACTCATGTCTTTGAGATGTTTCTATGTGTTTAGAGGAGTCCCTTGAGGTCTCCTCATATCTCTTTGATGAGGATGGCTATGAAGCCTCTTTTTGTTTATATGACTTTGTTCCATGATGTGGTTTCTTACTTGGGGTTTCTCGAGGAGATCCCCCAAGGGTTGAATTATCACCCCTTAGGCTTGTAGAGCTATGTCTCACAGTATTATGGGTGGGTAGTTCAATGTTACTATAACTTCGCCTATGGGTATGAGTTGCTTCAGTTGCTCCCTCGGTGTCAGATCGAGGGTGATTACTTCTTGTTTTGACCATGTTGTCTATGAATTGATCTTTTGAGTTGCAATTTAAGAATAACCACACAATACCAAGCAAATATTTATCTTGATTACCGATTTAAGTGTGCCCTAGACTATTTGGTGTGTTTTGATGTGTTGTTATTTTGATTTCTTTGCTCTTGTTCTTGGATTAAGAATTAGAATATTCATCCATAGTAACAATCAAGTACACCCGTTCCAAACATGGTTTTCTCAAAATAATCTAGGGTACACCACTGAAGACCCAGTGTCACTATAAGTAAGTTTATCAATCCATTTCTAGGAAGCTCTATGGGGTAAACCAGTGGAAGGAGATGAATTCCAACGTCACTGGACTGAATTGAATGTTGGTGATGAAATCCAACTCTCCAATGTTTAAATGAGACGTGCGTGTGTGGTGTTCATTTTAAGCTTGCATAACATAAAGTGCATCATATAGTAGCAATGAATATTTCCTATATGCCTAAGTGAAAAAATATGTTTCAATATTCAAAAATATGAATGAACTACTATGATTTGTATGAGCACACTTTATTTTGTGTAGTTATGACCTCTAACAGGGCCTCAAAGCAAGAAATCAACATACAATATCTAGAACGTTGGATTCTAGGGCAAAATTTTTAGGCATAAGTCATTCCTAGCAATGCCTAGTCAAAAATTTAAAAGAAGATCTAGGATATGTGAAATGCTTAATTATTTCTTCTTTTATTATTTCAATTTCCAAACATAAATGTGCATTAAGTTATCTATTTTAGACACACAAAAGCAGACAAAAAGCTATAAAATATAGAGAAGCTATACCAACCTTTGATCCAGCTCAGAGAGTCAGTGTTTTGATCCCTGCTACACTCTAGTTCTAGCCATTGTTGACTAGAGTGGTTGGTTTATGGTCATAGCTCAGAGCGGCTAAAGTTCTATTTGCTACTGTATCTTAGAGTAGCTAATTTATAGCCACTATAGCTCAGAGTGGCTAGACTTGCACATAAAATTAAGTGAGTATTCTAGTGGTAAATGAAAAATTAGTGGTGGTCCCATCGTGATCGCCATCTATAGCAACCTTGGGATGCATGCATCACTCTTTTACTCTACTTGTGATGTTATTAAAAACTCAAGATGAAATGAAAAATAATGAAAAAAGCATATAACATGGAAATAACAAATATGGATCTCTTTATTTGTATTGAAACTCGATTACATGTCGTTCCCTCTTAGGGATACCCATTTTGATACAATAAGGTTACAAATAGGCAAAGAGTACCCCTTTCACGAAGAGGTGGTGCACTTATAAAGGCTTCCTAGTTCTACACATGAAAATGTATGAGGGCTTACATATGCCTCCTTCTCCAGGTATGTTTCCTAGAGGGATCCCTTTTGCTCTCGTATGTTGCAGATTCCTTCCAATGAACATGTGGCCTTGTAAGCACTAAAACAACAACACACACTTAGATGTCCGAGATTGCCTCCCCAAATGAGGTTGTTAGTAATAAAAGAAATTAACAAAGATATTATGAAAATATGCTATGAAATCATGTAAATCTATGCTAATGATATGAAAACATGAAGAAACAAAATAAAAGAAGCTATGTCTAAAACCTAAGCTAAGCCTATGGGCCACTGTCCAAGATAGCGGCCGCTAAGGTAAACCTTGATCTCCTTGGCCCAAAGCTATGGGTCAAAGCCTATATCTGATGTTGAAATAATAGGTTTTATGCTCTTTAATCCATTTGGGCTTTGCCATTCTTGTGATCTCCAAGGAAACTCTCCAAGTCTCAAAAGCTCTCCTCAATGACCAAGCTTGATAAAAGATGTATATTTGATCCCCTTTTTGTTCTCTTAGGCTTGCACATTTTATAGTGTGAAACCCTAGGTCTATGTCCAAGCCCTAGGAATGAATTTCTCATGCGTAGTGTAAGTTAGCATGAGAAGCTTCTTGTCTTTTCTATGTTTGGAAGCCAATTATCTAAAATATAACTACCCACTTGAGTCTCCTATGCAAACTGGTTGTTAGCATGAGAATTTTTATCCTTTGTTTATTCTTGGACATCATTTAACTAAAGTTTTAATGCAAACTTAAGTATATTATGTGAACTGGTCATGAAAAGGAATGCAAAGTTACTCCCACTCACCTTTGTTGCATGTAGACTGCCACTTTCGCCCATGATCAGGACTGTTTGTTAGCAAAACTGCTTCTTATGGCTTAGCCACTGTCGTCTATGATGACTAAGATATGGCCACTATCATCTATAGTGGCTAAGGTTTGGCAACTCTAAGCTTGAGTGGCTAGGATTTGGCCGCTCTTGGCTTGAGCGACTAGGCTTGGATGGCTTGAAAAGGCCTCAAATTAGTGGTGATAACCATTTTTTATGCTTGGAAAGTCCAGGATTATGTCTTATGATCTTATGAATGTGTCTATGTGAGCAACTCCCCTAATCATGACATGATTTAGGTGTTTATAATTCACACCTTCTAGGAACCACAACATTAAGTGTTATAAGTACAATAATGTTGGGCATAAGACCAAGTAGTTCAAAATAGATTTTCTAGAGCTTCCAAAGACAAGCAAGAACAGGGACACTCAAAATAATCAAAAGGGTATGTTGAGAAAGAAGGTTGACAAAGGAAAAAAGCATTGTATGCTAGTGGTAGAAATACTTCCACCCCAAAATTAACTACCTCAAGGAAAGGAGGTGGGGAGGGGGCTGAGCTAAGAGTCTTATATTTAGCCCCAAAGGAGTCCCTTTGCCATTAATTTCAAAGAGGGAGATATTTGATTTAGGGGGAGAGCATTCAGTCAAGGGGAGCAGTTTCTCAGGGAGATCAGAATTGGAAAAAGGTAAAAGGAATGTTTAAGAAAAAAGTGTTGCCATCAATGAAAAAAGGGGGAGATTGTTGGAAATTTGAAGCATGTTTTGTTGTCATTGATGTCAAGAGGTTTGATATCCTAAGTTTATGGAATTAATGTCAAAAGGTTTGATGTCCTATAATTAATGTGCTATGAAAGAAAGGTAAGGTTCTCTCCAAAGCACTTAGGACCACAGGTTCTAAGTTAATGAATAATAGGTTTGAAGGAGACTTGAAGGCTCAAGTTTAAGGCTATGTGCAAGAAGGAAAGTGAAAAAGAATATACAACAATCTGCCATTTTGCCAACCCCTTCTCATTACAATCCTTGGGTTTTTATCGAGGTCCCGATCCTCTGTGTTTTCAAACTTCCCACGATCTGCAATTGCCACTTGGAACAATACTGGAAAGTTGCATTGATGAGACTTTGGGTGAGGTGCACGACTGGCTACCATACCCCAATGAAAACTTCTTCTCGATCTGTTGCTTACTGTTAGTTGCTATAAATGCATCTCTAGATATCTTGCACGAGTGGCCAACATGCCTGTTGGAATCTTCCCCTAAAACTACTGCTTCACTACCGCTAACTTGTCGTGCATGAAGGGACACTTTTATGAAAGCTTGGAGTGCATGTTTTTCTTTTGGGCATGATATCGCAACATGTCACGATATCACAACATGTCGTGATATCGCGACAATTCCTCTCGATGCCTTCTCTCCCCTATTTTGGTCATGATATCACGACGTTCCTTCCTCCATGCCTTCTCACTTTCGTTTGGTCACGATATCGTGACCTATCATGATATCGTGCCATTTTTTATTCGAGCCTCCGTTCTTCAGTTTCGATCGCAAAATCATGACATGTCACGATTTCGTGACCTTCCATCCTCCGCGTCTTTGCTCCCTACGTTGGTCACGAAATCACGACGTGTCATGATTTCGTGACCTTCGGTCCTTCGTGCCTTTGCTCCCTATGTTGGTCACGAAATCATGACATGTCATGATTTCGTGACCTTCGGTCCTTCGTGCCTTTGCTTCCCTACGTTGGTCGCGAAATCGTGACATGTCACGATTTCACGACCTTCGGTCCTTCGTGCCTTTGCTTCCTTGCATTGGTCGTGAAATCATGACATGTCGCAATTTTGTGACCTTCGGTCCTCCGCGCCTTTGCTTCCCTGCTTTGGTCGTGAAATCATGACATGTCATGATTTCGCGACCTTCGGTCCTCTGCGCCTTTGCTTCCCTATTTTGGTCGTGATTTCGTGACATGTCACGAAATCGTGACATTCTGTCTGCCGCTTCCCTATCTTCTGTTTTGGTCGCGATATCGCGACACTTTTTGTGTCGCGATATCACGACACATATTTTTCTTTGCAAAATACTTAGAAAATTTTTGGTTGATGCTAGATTGCTCTGCTGCCCTCGGATGCTCCTGCATCAGACACCCGAGGTGGATTGAGAAGTGATCCTCACTTCTGATCTTTGAAAGGAAGACCCAGGCGGTCAACCTCTATTTTTGATAGCCAAGTTGCATCTTCTATAGGTCTGCCCTTCCACTTGATCAAATATTCAGAATATTGTTTGTTCCTTGTGCTTCTACCTTCATGAGTATCTAATATTTCCTCAATCTCGTCTTTGGTTGGGTTAGACACTGGAATGCTCCACAATTCTGTACTTGGTGCCTCTGTATTGTTTCCTTCATGGTATTCCACTAAATTTGATATGTTAAAAATAGGCGAAATGTCAAGCCCACTTGGCAATTCCACTTCATATGCATTGCCTGAATCCCATTTTTCCAGTATTCTGCATGGCCCAAACTTCTTCATCTTCAACTTGTTATAAGTTTTGGCTGGGAATATTTCCTTTCTGAGATGGACCATGACTTCATCTCCCACTTCGAACTCTTTGAACTGCCACTTTTGGTCTGCTCTTGTCTTATACTGAGTATTCATTTTTGTAATTTGTTTCTTCACTTCTTCATGCAGGCTTTTCATATGTTTCACAAATTCCTCAGCTTCAACACTACACTTTTCTCCTTTATCTAATTTCCTCAATTTAGAAACATTTCTTGGGTTGTTTCCATATATGACTTGGAATGGAGATTTGTTTGTACTCTTGTTGACAGAATTGTTGTATGCAAATTCCGCCTACGGCAAAACCAAATCCCATCCCTTGGGTTTATCTGCTATCAAGCATCTTAATAAATTACCCAGACTTCTATTTACCACCTCTGTCTATCCATCAGTTTGTGGGTGGTATGCAGAACTGAAATTCAGATCTGTCTTCAACTTCTTCCACAATGTTCTCCAGAAATAACCAACAAACTTTGTATCTCTATCAGAAACTATGCTTTTTGGTAGACCATGAAGTCGTACCACTTCCTTGAAAAATAACCCTACAATGTGAACCACATCACTTGTTTTCTGGTAGGGAATAAAATGTGCCATCTTGGAGAATCTGTCAACCACCACAAATACGGAGTCATTTCCGTCCTGTGTTCTCGGCAACCCAAGAATGAAATCCATGTTGATGTCCTCCCATGGCCTCTCAGGTACAGGTAACGGCTGATATAATCTTGTGTTCTGCCTCACGCCCTTTGCCATCTGGCATATTCTACAACTTTGCACAAACCTTTTCACATCTTGCTATAGTTGCGGCCAGTAGTAGTTCTCACTCACCAGGGCAATGGTCTTATCCCGACCAAAATGTCCAACCAGTCCCCCGTTGTGCTTCTCCTTGATTAAGTTCTCCCGCATGGAACTCCTTGGAATGCATAATTTACTTCCCCTGAACAACATTCCATCTTGGATTAGAAAATCCAACCACTTTGTCCTGTCCATAGTAACAGGTGCCAAGCAAGCCATCTAGGCCTCTACAAAATTAGGATCATCAGGGTACAGACCCTTTAGTTCTTCAAATCCTACCACTTCCACTGTCATTTCAATCAGCAAATTTTGCCTTCTACTTAAGGCATCTGCAACTCTGTTTGATTTTTCACTTCTATGCTTCAACACAAAGGTATAGCTTTGGAGAAACTCAACCCACTTCAAGTGCCTTTGATTCAATTTTGTTTGGCTATTAATGTACTGTAAGGCCTGATGATCAGTGAATAGAACAAACTCTTTTGGCAACAAATAATGCCTCCACTTCTTTAGAGCCTGAACTATAGCATAAAATTCCTGGTCATAAACTGAATACTTTTTTCGAGCATCATTGAGCTTCTCACTAAAATAAGCAACAGGTCTGCCTTCCTGACTCAGTACAGCCCCTATTGCACTACCACTGGCATCACAGTCTACCTGAAATACTTTGTTAAAGTCTAGGAGTGCCAAAATAGGCTGTTCTATGACCTTTTTCTTTAATGCATCAAAGCTCCTTTCAGCCCCTAAGGTCCACTTAAATTCTTTCTTATCCCCTCTCATTGTTTCTGTGAGGGGTGCACAAATGCTGCTGAAATTTCTAATGAATTTTCTATAAAAGCTGGCTAGACCATGAAATGATCTTACCTCTATCATGCTTCTCAGGGTAGGCTATTCGATGATAGCTCTCACCTTTTCTAGGTCCATTTTTAGACCTTCTACTGAGATGACAAATCCCAGGTACACTAACTCCTTCTTCACAAAATTACACTTTTTTAGGTTAATTAATAGTTGTTCTTCTTGCAGCTTCTCAAAAACCCTTCTGATGTGCATCAGGTGCTCCTCCAGGGTTCTTCTAAATATTAATATATCATCTAAATAAACAATGACAAATTTTCCTAAAAACTCTTTCAGTACCTCATTCATCAGCCGCATGAAGGTACTTGGTGCATTAGACAACCCAAATGGCATGACCAACCATTCATACAGACCCTCTCTGGTCTTGAAGGTTGTCTTCCACTCATCTCCTTCTCTAACATGGATCTGATGGTAACCACTCTTGAGGTCAATCTTGGTGAAGTATTTGGCTCCACTCAAACAATCCATTATGTCATCCATTCTTGGCAATGGAAATCTATATTTTATTGTGATCTTGTTGATGGCTCGAGAGTCTGTACACATTCTCCACTCTCCATATTTCTTTGGTGCTAGCACTACAGGTACTGCACATGGACTTAAGCTTTCCCGAATCAGTCCCTTCTCCAGCAACTCTTGGACCTACCTGTTTAGCTCTTCAGTTTCTACAGGCATCATTCTATGTGTAGCTTTATTGGGCAAGCTTGATCCTGGCACCAAATCGATATGGTGACTAATCTTCCTTACTGGGGGTAAACCCTCAGGCACATTATCAGATATAATATCTGGAAATTCCTCCAATAGATCTAGGACTTCTGCTGGGGTATCTTTGCATTCTGTATCCCTGACTCTGGGAATTAATGCATAACACACATGTTCATGCTTTAAATCATCTAAAAATTTTCTCCCGTCAACCAAGCAAATTTCGCGCATTGCCACATACCTTTTCTTCCACCTCCTTCAGGGGTTTCAACTTATGACGCATTCCATTCTTTGTCATGGAATAGGTGTTGGCACGACCATCATGAACCGCACACCTGTCAAACTACCATGGCCTTCCCAATAGCAAATGGCACGCATCCATGGGCAGAATGTTGCATAGGACCTCATCACGGTAATTCCCAATACTAAATTTTACCAGGCACTACTCATTGACCAAAACCTTATGGTCTTTCTGCAACCACGTGATCCGATATGGATGCGGGTGTCTCTTCCTCTCCAGTTGTAGCTTTGTAACCATTCCCTCTGAAACTAGGTTATCCGTGCTATCGTTGTCAATAATAATATTGCAAATCTTACCCATGCATTTACACCTTGTGTGGAATAAGCTTTTCCTTTGATCTGTGGCCCCCTCTTCATTCAATAGGACTCTCCTTGCAATCATTACTTCTCCTCTCTCAGCTTCTTCAGAATGCTCAGATCCAACATCTTCATCAGAGACCGCGGCTTTGGCATTTCCTTTCGGCCTCCTATTATTCCTTTCTCGTTGTTGTGGGCACTCATATTGGTGATGTCCCTCTTCCCCACACTGGAAGCAAGTTCCACAAAATCTTCCTCTTCCCTAGCCACATCCAGCTCTGCCCCTTCCCCCTCGGTAATCATTATTTTGATTACGGGGGCGATAGGTATTTTCTCTCCTTTGTTCCTGATTGCTGCTACTTTCTCCATTCTTCTGAGAATCTTCATTCCTTCTTCCACTGGTCCTTCCATCGGTCCTTCCGCCATGACCTCTTCCTCTTTGTTTGTTCTCAAACCTCCTATTGAGCTTTTCTTCAACCTTTAGGGCAAATTGGTAAGCGTCCTCTATGGTGGTCATCCGGACCAGACTTAATTCTTCCTGAATACTTGCTCATAACCCATTAATGTAACGGGCTACCTTCTCCTTGTTGGCCTCTGAGTGACCTATTCTGATCATAATTTTATGGAACTCTTCTATGTATTCTTTTACAGACTTACTTTATTGCCTCAACCCTTGCATTTTCTTTAGCAGGTCTAACTCATAATCACCAGGGATGAACTGCCTCTTCAGCTTTTCTGCCATCCGTTCCCACTTTTTTATTCTCTCTTTTCCCCTTTTATTTCACTCTAGCTGCACTCCCTTCCACAAAATTTTGGCATGACCTTTCAGTCTAGTCTTAGCAAATCTGACCCTATCAAGATCCTCAACCTCCTCATACTCAAAGTACTCTTCCAGATCGTTGATCCAGTCGATCAATTCCTCTGGATCAAGGTTCCCAAAATACGTGGAAACCTCCATCTTCGGCCTCTTCCCAATCTGGGATATGGCTTTGTATAGTCTAGCTTGAGTAGGATCTACTACTTCTTCTTCTTCCTCAGGTTGGCCTTCTTCTTCGTCATCTTCCTCTTCACTACCTTCATCTCTTCTTGGCTCCAATCTTCTACGCATTTCTTCTTGCAGGGCTTGCATTTTCCGTTGCAAGGCTCGGACATCTTCCACTACCGCCATGCCTCTCCCACCAATAGGGTTTCTTCTTGGAGGCATTCTGCTCACTCAATCACAAGCCCTCCCATAGATCCTGGTGTAACTGCCTCACGTCCGGCGATCTGTTACACACTCAGGAACTTTCGGCTTTGATACCACTTGGTGGAGAACAGATCTAAGACAAGACAGGAAACACAGTAACAAGAGCCAAATTTCTTATCCAATAGCTTCAAAAGAATTTTACAAAGAATATACAACAATCTATCATTTTTCCAACCCCTTCTCATTACAATCCTTGGGTTTTTATCGAGGTCTTGATCCTCTGTGTTTTCAAACTTCCCACGATCTACAATTGCCACCTAGAACAATACTGGAAAGTTGCATTGATGAGACTCTAGGTGAGGTGCGTGACTGGCTGCCATACCCCAATGGAAACTTCTTCTCAATCTTTTGCTTGTTGTTAGTTGCTATAAATGCGTCTCTAGATATCCTACATGAGTGGCCAACATGCCTGTTGGAATCTTCCCCTGAAATTGCTGCTTCACTATCGCTAACTTGTCGTGCATGAAGGGACGCTTTTATGAAATCCTGGAGTGCAACAAAGTAACAAGAGCCAAATTTCTTATCCAATAGCTTCGAAATAATTTTACAAAGAATATACAACAATCTGCCATTTTTCCAACCCCTTCTCATTACAATCCTTGGGTTTTTATCGAGGTCTCGATCCTCTGTGTTTTCAAACTTCCCACAATCTGCAATTGCCACCTGGAACAATACTGGAAAGTTGCATTGATGAGACTCTGGGTGAGGTGCACGACTGGCTGCCATACCCCAACGAAAACTTCTTCTCGATCTGCTACTTGCTATTAGTTGCTATAAATGCATCTCTAGATATCCTGCATGAGTGGCCAACATGCCTGTTGGAATCTTCCCCTGAAACTGCTGCTTCACTATCGCTAACTTGTCGTGCATGAAGGGATGCTTTTATGAAAGCTTGGAGTGTGTGTTTTTCTTTTGGGCGCGATATCGTGACATGTCATGATATCATGACAATTCCTCTCGATGCCTTCTCTCCCCTATTTTGGTTGTGATATCACGACATGTTGCGATATCGCGACGTTCCTTCCTCCATGCCTTCTTGCTTCTGTTTGGCTGCGATATCGTGACCTATCGCGATATCGTGCCATTTTTCATTCGAGCCTCCGTTCTTCAGTTTCAGTCACAAAATCATGAAATGTCATGATTTCGTGACCTTTCATCCTCCACATCTTTGTTCCCTGCATTGGTCATGAAATCGTGACGTGTCATTATTTCGTGACCTTCGGTCCTTCATGCCTTTGCTCCCTACGTTGGTTGTGAAATCATGACATGTCACGATTTCACGACCTTCGGTCTTCCGCGCCTTTGTTTCCCTGTGTTGGTTGCAAAATCATGATGTGTCACGATTTCGTGACCTTCGGTCCTTCGTGCCTTTGCTTCCCTGCGTTGGTCACAAAATCGTGACATGTCGCGATTTCATGACCTTCGGTCCTCCGCGCCTTTGCTTCCTTGCTTTGGTCACGAAATCATGACATATCATGATTTTGTGACCTTCGGTCATCTGTGCCTTTGCTTCCCTATTTTGGTCATGATTTTGCGACATGTTGCAAAATCGTGACATGTCGCGAAATCATGACATGTCACGAAATCGTGACATTCTGTCCGTCGCTTCCCTATCTTCTGTTTTGGTCGCGATATCGCGACACTTTTTGTGTCACGATATTGCGACACATATTTTTCTTTGCAAATACTTAGAAAATTTTTGGTTGATGCTAGATTGCTCTGCTACCCTCGGATGCTCCTGCATCAATAATATTATAATATTTTAAGATTATTATATTATTATATTTTGGCCAACAGAGCCTTTCAAAAAGGAGATTGGATAATGCATTGGCCAAAGAGTTTATCAAATAGTTAAGCATATTATTTAATTAATTAATATTTAACCATAAGGTTAAATAATATAATTAATTAATATTTAATTCTAAGGTTAAATATTAATTAAAATAATAATTAAAATTTGAAGTGCCATAATTTGAATTGCAAAGAGAGTCGACATCAAATATAGAGTAAGGCATGTGTATTAATACTCTAAGGTTTAGCCAAATTCATAAGGCATTCAAATTATTTTACCTTTGAGTTAATTTCTTGTTCATACGATGTGGCAAAAAGCAAACAGATAGCACATCTCATGTATTTCAAAGCATTTTTTGGTCAAAGGTAGGAAGGGGTGTGTTCCCAATTGAAGTGAGGTGGCAACCGAGCTGGAAAGCTAGGCTTGCACAACACGTAGTGATCAGAAGGTGTTGTGTTCGATTCATGCGGAGGCATTTTGAATGAATGGTCAGAACCGGTAGTAAAGGATAAGAAAATGTTAGTGCACCTTTGTTTCATGTGGGTTGGCTAGCCCACATGGTGACCTAGCCACGACTAGGGCACGGGGTCAACAGGTAGTGCGGGTTCGATTCTTGGTGGTAAGCTACAGGTGGTAGCAAAAGGGGGATTAATTTTTATTAAAATTAATTTATGCCCTAAGGTCTAAAGTGGCTAAGGTATGTGCTAGGGAGATATAAGGAGTTTTGCATTGTTTTTATTTTTGCAATAAAAGGGGTTATAAAATGATTTCTTTTTCTTGAGCAAAAATTAAGGTGGTTTGTTTGCTAATGCATTGGGGTAAAAATTAAAGTGGTGATTTATTTTTGAAATGCATTAATGGCAAGTAGGAGATATAAGGTGTAAATGAAATATTTTGCCTATGTAATTTGTGATTCTTGTTGATGAAATTTTGGTTGCAAAGTTAGGAGTAATAAGGTGTAAAAGTGGTTTGACAATTTTTGTATGGTGAAATATTTTTTGAGGTGAAATATTCATGTGGAAGTTTTGAACTAGATTGTTGCACAAGAAGGATTGGGTATGGGTACATTATCCTTTGTTTGAAGTGTTTTGTTGAGTGAATGTTTATGAACACAAGGTGGCATGAAAAGGATTGTTTGATAAGCATTGTTGGAAATATTTGAGTGAGTCTTATATGCTTCATTTTTTAATATTTTGAGAACATTTGATATAGATATTATGAACTAATTGAGTTAGGGTTGGAGACCTATATTGTGCTCTTTGTTGAAAGAAGTTGTTTAGGGTTTGTGATCAAATTGTGCTTCATTGGTTGAATTATTGAGTGAAACTTCTTGAGCATTGGTTTTGAGTGATATTGAAAGTGAATGTGCAAATCAGGAAGATAGGTGTCATGTGCTAGACTAGATCTATCTTTAAAATAGAAATGAAAGTAATATATGTGGAAGTGATAGACTTAATGATTGAGTAGAACATATTGAGCCATTTGCAAGTGCATATTATTGTCTATATGTTCCAGAGGTTAAACAAATTCTGATAGAATATGTCTAAACTAATTCAAGTTAAAGGAATTACTTTGAAGATCAGATAAAGTATTTGATAGTATTGTTTGCAAAATTTGAGGTTGATTGAGCATATCTTGTGAGATTTTTTTAGCATGTGTTAGAGCATGTTTGAGCATGTTCTAGAGAAGAATTGAGTAATTTTTTGAGAAGTCTTGAGGATAGAATTGAGCAAGTCTTTGTGAAGGCTTGAAGGTATATTTGATCAAGTTTTTGTGAAGACTTGAAGGCAGATCTAAGCATAGTAGATTGGTGATTTGTTCAAGATTTGTGTTAAGGCTTGGGGTAGATCTAAGTAGAATTGATTGGTGATTTAATTAAGATTTTTGTTAAGGCTTGATGTATATTTGAGATAGATTTTGGTATAAATTTATGAGTAGAGTTAGAGCAGATTTGTACTAGACTTGGAACATAGTTTAGTGTAGATAATAGATAAATTTGAGAGCAATATTTAGAGGTGACAGAGTAAAGAGGATAATAGTCTCTAGTGGATAGATATCCATTAGCCAGTGTAGTGGGGATAGAGGTCTCATATGGAGAGAGATACACAAGCTATAGTAGTGAGGATAGAAGTATTCTATAAGATCACCAACCAGAGCAGAGGAGAAATAGTTCTCTTATGATAGAGATCCATGAACCAAAGCAAGGGGAAGAGTTATCCTATGGAGTGTGATCTATGAACCAGCTAGTAAGATAGAGTTCTTCTATGGAGAGATATCCATGAAACAGTTGAGGAGATATAGCTCTCCTGGATCAAGTTCCACTAACTAGAAAAAGGAGAAAGAGTTCTCCTGTGGAGAGAGATCCACAAATCAGAGCTTAGGGGATTGGTGTCTCCTTTGTATGGAGGTCCACAAATATTGTAATAGGAAATTGATTCCCAAGAATATTTATTGAGAAAAATTTAGTAGAAATATTTTCTCCGTGGAGTAGCCCACATTGGGTGAACCATGTTAAATTGGTGTCTCTCTTGTGTGTGATTATTTGTGCATTAATTTTATTACTACTATTGATATTGCCATTGATAATATTGGATAATATCATTTGGGAAAGAAAATTAAAAGTTGATATTATATTGTTCATCCTCCCTCTCTGTATAAGCCTGTGTTCTTCACTATGTTTTGTACAATTACTAACTTTGTGAGTGTATAAAATTACTAAACTAGTATTTATCCTTTATAAAACCATTTGAGACATCAACTTTTCTTTACTTCCAGCATATTTTTCATGATGGTAAGCAGTATATTCCATCCATGAGAGTACCTAGACATATAAAAATGTAAAATTTTAGTAGTACCATACTCTTGGAACAATAGAACATCTATAATGCATAATAAAAAGTACTAAAAACATCATCAATACATAGGTATTATCACAAAATTATAGCTTAAATCATCTATTGTTGCATAGCCAACTAAACTAGAATACTTCAATAATAGAATTTGCAAAATGGTTTCATAGAGATGTCATGAAATTATATTTTTGTAATAGGTTAGACACAATAAATTTCATTAGATTTATCCAAACTCCCAAAAAGGAGTATCACACTATGGTTTGTTATCTCTTACCATGAGTTAACCAGATAGAAATAGGTGTCATCAAACATAATCTCATATATCTCAATTTAGGATGTTTACATATCCTAAGATTCATTTTGGTAAACTATTCACCATTACCAGTGCATCCACCTAGATGTCCCCTTTTTTATATCAAATCATGAAGAAGTCCCATACCTTATCCCATAATGGACAACAATACATCCTTCAAAATCATCCAGTTTTCTCTTTATAATTGAGTTCATTTATTCATTTTACGATCATACAAACAAAAGTCTATAATCCGTATGTTTATCGGTTATACTATAAATTCTCTAGATTACACATGATGTACCTTAAATTAATTACATTCATTTATAATTTTCACCATGACCACATAATATTTTGTTATCTATTTCTAATCAAAATATTAGAACCTATAGATAAACGTATATAATATAAATATTTATTAATTACATTCTTGCCAAACTCTTTGGCATACCTATTATACATTCATATAGCTTACAAAGTGGTGGCTTTATGTCCAATGAATGGAAATTAAGGTTGTTTTTCATTGGTCCTTTTCCACTCTATGTTGTGCCTATACTTTCAACTGGATAAGGTGGTGGAGCAATTTTTCTAGTGGTTTCTCGACTTCTACCCTGGTTTTTTCTTCAAATTACACATGTGGTTCTCTCTTGCCCATATCATGTACTAACAACTGGTTGTGGTGGGGTGAGTAAACCATGGTTCACTAATGTATCAAAATAGGATACCAAGAATGTAGCACTGTATTCTTCCCTTGCTTGGTGTAGCTATGGATTTTTTGTATATAAGGTTACCATTGTTGTTGCTCTCCAATTATTTCTTTGTGCTATCTCTAATTTGAGCCTATCTCATTATGCTATGACAGCATCTCTTTTAGCCTCTAGTCTTATTATTTCTTGTATCCATATATCTTCTTGGGCATGTTCCCTTTGTACATGTTGTCTAGGAGACTCCTTTGTATTATCTGTAGTCTTAGTTGCTCTACTAGCTTCTTCCATGATTGCATTTTCATCCTGATTAGATTTGACACCACTAGAGGTCATTTTATCTTCTTAGGGTATATGTACCAATAGATCGACAATCAAAAGAAAAAGAATCATGAAGCACACAATGGGATTTACTCCACTTATAACTAGTATCATCCAGGAAAATACTAACATAAATATAATCATATTAGGTATCATGAGTAGTTGACAATTTTAATCCTTTCTCTAGTGTTGGATTAAATCCTACAAGTTATGTGCACTCAATATTTTTTATCTATATCACTAAGGTTGAATTACTCCATCAATTAAAGTTATTATCTAGTTTTATTTTTGATATATCAATATTGTTCATTCATTTAGTCGATCACATCTTGATGATCTCGAGATGGATCATTTAAATTCCATGATGCATATCTTATTCGGCTTGATTATCTTATCAAATATTTTTTGACTAATCAAAGGCTCATTATACCTCTTCAATTCTTGAGGTGATGCATGTCCCTACATCATATCCATTAAATTTACATAAATTCCCATCAACATGCCTTTGATGGCTTCATTAGTTGGTTTCATACACACTTATTTAGGTATCTTATCCTTAGGTACCATATTTTAAATCTAGCCATTATTACTTGTTGACACTAAGCATATTAGTGGAAAGAAAGAAATATTCTCATAAATTCTCTCAGTAGATAACCAGTTTAGAAAGTAGTCAACATGTGTTGTTATGAAGAATATCAATATGAGTTTTATGACTCCTTTGTCTGGGTTCCTCAAAATATTTTTTGTCAAAAATGAGGGTTGTATAATTTGATCCAAGATCAAGCTATTATAGCCTGTAATGCTCTCATATCCATGGATCATATCTATTGTGACACTTCAATTTGAGAATCACAGTGTGATGTTTGGCTAAGAAATAATTTATAGAATTATTTTGCTAATGAAAGTCCTTTAAGTCATTTTGAATGGTTTTATAAATTCTTTAGTTGGCCAAACTGGACCTTTCATGTCCGGTTTGGTGATTCTTGGTTATCTCCTATAAGAGATCCTTTAAATATTCCATTTGATTTTCTACCTCAATTTTATCTAGATGTTTTCAAGAAATATGTTCCCACTGGAAAAGCTACATTTAATAGTGAGTTATATCAAAGTCTTCTTTATCAAATATATATGTAGACTAACTTACCATGGGAAATTTAGAATAAAATTTCTCAAATTTGATGTTTGATAGAGATGGATCTTCTCATATATGGAAATCATGGCACTCCTTGGCCATATTATGTATTCAACAAAATTATAAAAATTTGCTACAATGTTCCACCTCCACTTGTCTATTCAAAACGTGACTTTTCTTCAATTGAAGATTTTGATATTACAGATTCTAGCTAAAGACATGGTGGTTTTCCATTCATTTTGTATTATTTTACCATGACTAAGATGTTCAGCTCCTAGCTCTAGCCAACGACCATGTTTGTATTTAGATATTGCTTAGTCTCTTTCATCAATAATATAAGATATTATTTTATTGATTATCTGATCATATTCAATCCCAATTAGTTGGTTTTTACTTGATGATTTCCATGTTCTAAATTCAATTTTAGCCTCTATGGAATTCCTCCAAAATATTTCTCTTAGGGGGTTACTATAACTTCTATTTTCATCTTTACAGTAAAGAGGAAGCTTAGCTTGAGAGATTCAAATGTCAAGTGAGATCCTCAAAAGAGTCTAAGGTACACCACTTAAGACCCACATATGTGGAGGGTTCACCTAGCTCTTCCACTTGGATACATAAATGGTTCCAATAGTGGGAGGAAATACTTGCACATAAGTAATATCCAAACATTTGCTTCTTCCTTACAAGGTGTATATTGATATTTTTACTAGTCATTGAATCACCTCATCACTGTCCAGGTTCTACATACTTGTGGTCATTCTCTACCACATTGCTACTTTATATTTCTTAAAACCAAAACCCTTTTATATACAATAGAGGGTTTTTTTGCTTCAACCAACTATTGAAGGTTTATACTCTAGTTTTCTTGTGTGGATAATAATACCACATGCATGGTGCAATGGATAGTCCCTTATTTAAATAGCGTAGCACACCTTATTAAGCTTGACCACCACCAGGGTTGTCGGGTGGCATACATTTATGTAAAGTTAGGATACTTGGAATATTAGAGCTATTTGGCAAAGTTTTGATACTATTTGCACCAAAATTTCATGACAAGAATTTTTTGGTGATAATCGGTTATTATCATGCTTAATTATGTAGTTTCATTGTCCTTTCTCTATTCGTCACATCGGGGTTTCATGCTAGAAGATGGTTCTGGTTATTGTGGATGGTTTCCATATTCAATAATGGTTTCCCCATTACACCATAGCCTCTGACTGGAAATCTCACAATGTATTGTAACATTGATCAAAAATATAAATAAATAAAACATTATTTTGTTGATAGCTATCATGCAATATCCCATTTCTAGGTATGATTATAGCCATTTAGCCTAGAATTTTAACAATTAACATGTTGTTAATAGTATTTTAACAACCATAGCTCAAGTGAGCAATCAATAAATTTGAACCAACCTATGGTTCTTCTTGCCCATATATTTTTCTAACTTGGATCTAACTAGAATCCATTAGTTATATTGGTCTCTGATACCAACTATAACAACCCCAATTGTTACTACTCAACCACTTCAATTTTTTAATTCATATATATTTATCTTTTAAATTAGGGGATATAATCATAATATAATATAGACTTATTCCAAGTGGATTGTAAGTTAACAAGGCAACAATTATCAAGAGCTATTAAGACTTGGTCAGAGTCACTCTTGAGTAGAAGTGACCAACTTCTACAAAAACTACATACCACATTGATGGTATGAGTACATGCCTTGAAGATGAAGTAACCACACCAATGGTTAATCATCAATATTAGTTCTAACCCTCATATCCATGATGAGGCAACTAAGATAATAAAATAAAATCACTACATGTGATCAAACTTACACAAGCCTTGAAATAATTATCTTAAGTGTTATTATCTTTATGTATCCCTCACTAGATTTATTTTATCATATTTCTCATTTAAGTCATCCCTTTGGTTATATATTTGAATTAATGAATCTTATTACCAGAATTTATTTTTTATCATCGTCATGGGAGCACCTACTCCACATCTAGATTCAAGCACCAACTCAAAATGCAATATTTTTTTGAGCTACAACTCAAGCATAAATTACAATCTAGGGCTTCAACCCCTCCAAGATCCTACTTAGAATATTTAGGTTAAAGCATCCATAAGTTTTTATTAGCACATCATTACTATTCTACTACTTAACCATATACAACCATCAAAGCAAAGCATATAATCCATTGCATCATATTCTCTAAGTCTACACATCAATTATACATTAAATCTACTTCTTATGAAATAAATCATTGATATTAATTTAAATACAACATTCACCATCTAATTAAACATGAACATACTGGGAAGTAAATACGACATTCATAGGAATTGACAAAGCAAACCAAAAATTAAGATGACACAATATTTATCTTGGGAACCCTCACAAGGAATAAACCCGGCCTCCAAAATATGTCTTTTTCTCTCATTTCATAAAATTAGAATGTCATTATTACAATATAGAAATTCATCACATGGATCATTTTCTAAATAAATTATACAATTACAAGATAGTAATTCATCTCTTATCAATTCAATATGAAAATAAGAAAACACCAAATTTCCTTTCTCTAATCCATAAATGTAATACATAAGAATATCTCAAATTCTTATACCTCCATGTTTATGAATGAGCATTGGACCCATATTAAGGAGAAACTCATCAATTATTAAAAGGGAATCCCATAAATTCCCTTAAGAATGAATTCCAAATTCATTCTCTAATATTGATATAAAATCAATCCTTCGTTTGATAAATTAAAGTCCCATACCTTTAATTTATGATACAACCATTCTTTCATTTATTAAAAGAAATCTACAGGTAATTTCCTTTCTAGATCATCTACTTATAGCATAATTATTTTTTATTTGAAACAACCCATGTCACACTCCTTTTATTTATTTCCCTATTATTAATATTTACCTAAAATCCAATTCATAGGAACACCCAAAATATTTTATAAAATAAAAATTCTACCTTATGAAAGTAATAGAGCATCTTTTATAAATTACTTAATGTAATTTCCCTCCATTAGTCAAAATTTTTATGAACCACTCCTTTAAGCAAATAGCCCCTCATTAATTTCTAAGGGATATTAACATTCAAATTAAAAAAGATTAATCCTCTTTCTCGTTATATTTTACTTTCTATAAAGGATTAATGCTTATAAAGGACTCCTTTTTAAGTCTCTTTCTTACTTATTTAAGTAATTCAATTATAAATTCCTATGAATTATTGGCATGCCCCTATTGAATTTAAACCAAGCTTATAACATAAGATCAATAAGGAATCGACAATCAAATTGGACCTTTAACTTCTGAAGATTGATCCTCAGTTTTTGCACTATGTTTAGCATGATTAGAACGACTTGAAAATTTAATGACTACCATCCCTCCATAGAGTTATAACTACTTGTAATCTTACTTTGGATATTCATTGAACTTCTTTGAGGTATATTGGATGATTCAATATTAACACCAACTACTATATGGGTTATAATTATTTATCCACCGAACTCTATCATATTGTGTGTGATGGTAGGGTATGAAATATTATTATTTTATGAAATCTTCCCTATTCATGAGGGACACACATCACAGGGTTTAAACCAATTATCAATGACATGTGGCAATCAACCTAGGGCTTCATAACATAGGTATAATTTGAACCTGGGGTATGCGATAGCGATAGAGCAATCAAAGTAAGACCTAGGGATATTAAGGAGCTACACTAGGTGTTAAGTCTATAGCCTCCCATTGACATTCAACCAACCCCAAAATATCATCTGCCACATCATGACTCAAAGATCGATTGAAGATTGATTAATATATCTTCATTATAGATATCCCTCGAGGAAGGCGATCGAAGCTTCACCAGGTTAAACCTTGAGTTCATAACTAACCATATGTATTCCAACTAAATATGGCCACTTGGCAAGTGAATGTTAAGAGGAATTTCCTATGAGTCATCAGGGTAACTTCAATAGATATGCATATAACATCCATTGGGTGGTGTAGAACTTTTGACGATGATGGTTTAACATGTTTCTACTGCACTCCACTGCATAGGTAGACTCTACTGTGATAAAAAATTTGAAGTAGCTGAGAAAATGTTCAAGGTAAATTCGAGGTCACTTACTCATAGTTACTAGCAATAGGTAAATTATTGTATATGTCCAAGCTCAATTGCTGTAGATATGAGGAGAGGGTTGTGATGGCTCATATTGATTTTATAGATGATCCTAGGAGTAAATTACAAATGTTAAATGATAATTTTACAGAGATTCAATGATCAAAAGAAACACTTCATTCTCTAAGGAGTTAAACAAAAAGTCCTTAATGGATACCCCTACCTCCTTGGGTCTTACCCAAAAGTGGCATCCTTTTTGGGATGTTTTCCACAAATTAAAAAAAAAAAAAAAAAAAGTCCTTAATCATGCAATCATCTATGGATACTTTGAATATAACCTCTTATCACACATGGAGTAATTATGGGTGTCTATTTAACCCATAGTATATTATAGAGTGCAGGCATAGGTACACAAAGAATCCTTTTTGTACTAAAATCCATCTAGATAAGGGCTAAAGTACATCACAAACAAGCGTCCAGAGTTTACATTAGCTACACATATGGAACACATGAAATTATCCTAGTTCTTATGTCAATGGAGGTTTTAGAAAGAGGGTATCTCATAGATTCTATATACAAATATCAATATTAAGTCGAACTATGGGCTCAAGTATAATTATTCCACCAAGACACAATCCAACAAGGTTTGCAGCGTATAGGAAAGGTGGTTTTGATATTATGAATGTATTACACCAGAAGCTCACTTTAAAATACATAATAATTCAATTTTTAAGTATGCATATGTGTACGGATATATCCCACACTTACTACACTATTTGTGTGGCCATAATATATCTATGATTATGCATTAAAGAGCTATCAGTCACTGGATAGTGGTTATGAAGGCTCTATCGATATCGAAGTAGAAATGGGTTTCGATCGAGAGGGAATATAGTAATTTGGTTAGGTTTTGTGTAATACACTCGGTGACTTCTTGGTATAAGATAGATAATATCAAGAAAATAAGGAAACATATTACACCTAATGAAATGCCATTGACATAAAGCAATTCTCAAGCCAAGTTAAATACTTATTTCAAAAGTGATATAACAAAATATATAGGAGGTTTTATAGTGAAGAGTGGGTGGAGACCGATTGCAGCTATTATATATTCCAATAAATGTAATGGGAGGTCCATAAATGTTAATATTAATAAATCTAATGCCAAATCCATTATAGTCTATCCAAGAAGTGTAAATACCAAGGAACAAGGCAATGATTCTCGAACCTTATCCATATAGAGATCACAATACCAAAGCTTCTAAATTGATTGCATGATATAATTAATTTATTTTGAGCTATATTCATTCTAACTATGTGATATCAATTGATTAAAGTTATAAATATCCAACATGAAATCCTTTGAGTCTTCCATTTTTGAACTCTTCTTTCCTCCTTCTCTTGTCCTCCTCTTTCTTTCTTCCAAGGTTCACTTCCTCTCTCGTATCCTTAGTCTTCTTTTTAATGGATATTCCTTTCTCTCCCCACCAACCAAATAGTAGTAATATTATTTTAATATTTAAAAGTACCTTTTTTAAATAATGCATTTCAACCCATGTGGAGATAAAGTCCCAAAAGTACAAGAGGTTTTATAATAGAGATATGGTAGGTGGCTTTGTTTTATTTTGTATCCCTACTTTCAAGAGAAAAATACAAACCATTCTATTAGAGAATAGGTTAGGTGCAAAACTAGGTCTATTAATGATAAAGGAAAGAATCTCCACCGAATTTCCACTAATGAAAATAGACCATGTAGGAGGTATGGGTAGTTTTTTTTTAACAATAGGATAATTCCTATATTAATTAATAATTCTAGGGCCCTTTTTATTCCAATCAAAATTGGAAAAACTTTGTGACCACCTATTTATATATAAATTAGGCTATTTGCACCTAATCTATTATATTGTATTAATTTTTTGTAAAAGAAAAACCTTCCATTTCATCTTTTATAAAAGTCTCTAATTATTTTCTATTTAAATTAAATTAAATTATCTTCTTTGAAAGATAATTAATTCTTCTCCTAAATCCTCACAAAATTCCTTTGTTATAATTTTGTAGGATTCTTTAGGGTCTATGACCCCAATTGTTAAACATTAATTGATCCTACTAATTAATTAATAGCCTTTCAGAAAGGACCAATGGGGACAGGCCGTGACACTTTTGAATTATAGATATTTGGGTCTACTAGCTAAAATTTTGGAAATTTTAAGGCCTTAGCCTCACACAATTGGTGAAATATAGATGTCAAAGATTCAAATACTGGTGTAAACTGGCGAGTTGGGTGATGTTGTCTATCCTTGCCCTAATTTCTATTACAGTGATTATATTGTGCTCGGGGTGGTTGAGCATGATAATTTTACTATTGTTGGCTCTTATTCCCCATAGGAAAATTAAACATGACTTGATTAATAGGCGTAGGATTGGCTTGATATTGTTGATTGTGTGTGTTATTATTGTTCCATTCTTTCTTGGTTCATAGCTTCAGGTCTCCTTCTTAAAATTTGATATCCTCAATTACTTTGTCTTGCACCAAAGCCTCCTCGAATGTCGTATATTATTGTAGCTGAAGTAGCAATGATATGTTCTTGGCATACTTTTTGTGAACATTCAGGTGAGTTATATGGTGGGAATAGAGAATGGTAATTTTACCATTAATTTTCTCCATCTCTTCCCATAATCTGTGATCATCTCGTCATCATACTATCGTAAGGTAGCTAGATAAAATAGATTAGTTTTCTTCTTGGTACCAAATGAAAAGCATTCATAAACTATTTGAAGTTGGTGATGCTATGCCTAGGTAATTGATTATACCATTCGATGGATACACATGAGAGAGTAATGATGAAAGTTCTAAATAACAAGGCATCATCATTCTGAAGTTGAAAACATGAATTCATGAAGCATGTGATGTGCTCCTATGCATCTTCATCTCCCTTAAACTTATCCAATATAGGAATTTCAAAATATTTTGGATAAGTAGGGCTTGGCACTGATGGACATAAGGGTTGATTATGTATTTTGCTTAAAGTGGGATTTTGACAAGTCATCTCTTGTTTCTCAATATTTTTTACTCTCTCTGTAAGCACTTTTTAGGCTTGAGAAGATATTATCTCTTCATCTCGAATGGATCTTCAGGGTGCAAGTGGGGGTAGGTTCCTTTGATCTTGAGATGGTTGATTATAATCATTTATCACATCTACCGAGGATAGTTCAATATACTACTGATCTTGATCCTATGATTCTAATGTTTGGTATTGATCATAGTTAGCAAAATTTAGCACTTGATGCTACTGTTGCCTAGATGCATGATGCAAAGTATGATGAGAGTGGTGATATACTTGTTTGGTGTAAATACCAGTGTGCGACGTGGCATGCCTTACATTATGTTTCTCTCTATATTCACTTATTAGGAGTAGGTTAGCTCGATACAATATGTTTGATTTCTCTTCACACACCTTTTGATCAAGTATGCATTGCTCTCTTAAATGGTGTTCATACACATGCTGATTAAGTAGCCTTTGTCATTTTGTCTCTTCCTATTCTAAGTTTTCTAAATGTTCACCTTCAACATATAAATCCTTCAATTGAGCTTGAAGTATTTGTTCTCTTTGATCAGTACAAAGCCTATGTATCTAATCTACTTTATCTATCATATTAGGTCTTTGGCTTCTTAAATATGTACAAGGAGTCTTAGTAGTATGAGTTCTAATGAAATAATCTACCACATTATTTCCTCTATCTTTCAAGGATACATTGGTACTATGATTGACTCTTTGTTTTGTACCCATGTATGTGTATGGGTTATTTGTGCTATGTGGGTGTTTGGAACATTCACCCTAGGCATAAGTATGCCATACTATGTCTTCACTAATTTCACTCTCAGATTGAGAATGATCAGTAGAGGTAGCATTATTCACTGACATACCATGATTTTATTCTAGGTGATCAAGTTGGTGCACTCTCCGTGATCAACTAGGAGGTGTACTATTTTATTTGACACTATAGAGGTCTATTAAATCTCCTTCATTTTTAGAGTGATTTGGTGCTCTTTCATGTATTCAATTAGATGCACTCCTTCTTGTTGTCCCTCATTGGGTAGGTTTGATCTATGACCATCATGTGAGAATTGGGGTATTAAAACCCATTCATTTTTGTCATGAGAAGAACTTGGGTTTGATATTCTAGTTAGGGTTTCTCAATGAGAACCTCCATGTGTAGATTTTTCCCCTCTAAGTCTACCCAATTTTTTTTAGGTATGTTAGGGGCTTGTGCATTGCCTCTAGGGTGATTTGGGCCCTCTGGTACATTAGGTATCACCTCGGTCATGGACTGAGGATGGTCCCATGTAGTGACCATAGCTTTATGAATTATCTGTTATGTAAGTTTAAAGAAATATACAAAGTATACAAGGTGATTATCTCATTTAAGTTTTCTTTGTGTGTCCTAAAACGTGTTTTGTGTGTTTTGGTTTGTTGTGAAAACAATTTGAACTCTTATTGTGTTTGCAATAGTTGATGTAATTCTTGAATTATTTAAATATTTTACCTATACACTTGCAACAAAAAACCCAGTAATGACATCCAAGCTGTCTACCCAAAAAAATATGGAGATGAAATTGAAGAACCAAAAATAACAGTATGTCTTAAGGGTTCTTTATTCAAAATGTAAAAGCGTGTTGAAATAAGCATTAAAAGGGAAAGATGCACAATATGTAATCTAATGAAATAAAGAGTAATGTGCAATAAAAGAGTATAAATTTATCCTTGTATTTATTTATTCATTGATTCAATAATATTACAATACATCCCCTTGAGGGCTTTTCTTGATACATTTCAATACTGCAAAATATAAAGGATCTAATCCTTTCCAAGGCTTGATGGCGTGTTCCAACGTTCCTCTCACATACCACACTCGAGAGCTAGTATTGGGCCTATCCTTCTAGTACTCTTAGAGCTTCCCTCATGTCTAGCATATATGCACCTACACACAAGATATTGAAATAGATTAAAAGCATATGCATTTATAGATTGAAAGCTAGGGAAACATAGAAAACATGCATCTAGAAACCATGAAACTTATTTATGATAAATCAAAATAACTCCAAATGACTTGAAAATTTACTATGCTACTATTAACATGATTTTGAGAATATATAAGCATGAATTGAAGGGAAATTATTAGCAAAAATAGTGACCATCCTTGACAGGGACAACTAGACTTGCAACCATAAAACTTCTAATTGAACCAACAAAACAACTCAAAATCTCACCAAAATTGAATACAAGACTAATATAAAAATTTATAAATGACCTATGGTGGAATTGAATCAAAAATAATTTCTATTTCCTAACCATACCTAACAGGTGCAACTACCCATTTTTAACCATTCCCAAGTGCGATGGTTACCAATCTGAGTGGAATTTACCACCAATTCCAAAGGGATCTAGTCTAAAACTCTTGTAAATATTGTGTCCAAAAATGTGGTCAAATTACTCTAAAATTTGACCGAATTTGGAATGGTATTAGTTTTTTTGGTATGCCCCTAAAATTTCCTTCAAATGAAGAGGGTTTCAAGGAAATGTGAGGATAAATGTGATAACAAAATGCAAGGGTAGAATTTGACAGCACTTCGTGGTCTCTGCTTCAACTCTTCTCCATTTGAATTGGGGTAAGCACACCTCAATTTATAGCTCAATTAGGGAATTTGGGGAAAATATTCAAGTTATATCATGCAATGCATGTTCCACCACTTGTCAAAACCTTTGCCATGCAATGGTGGAAGAGGTTGCCCATTTGGGACCTCTAATTTAGATTTTTTGGTCTCCATGATAGTCTCTAATCATTTTTTGATGATTGGGCGAGGAATATGGTAGTAATTGATTGTTATTTATCTTACCCTTTGACTTTTTGAGAGTATTTTTAGGGACTTTCCCACCCAAGGATGGTTATGAGTGGTCATCCTTAGGTGGGACGGTCACCATATGTGATCGTCCCAGGGTGGGATGGTCATAAGGATATGATCCAAAACCTCCAAAAATGGATGGAAACATTTCCAAAAGTACTATGGAGCCTTATGTTACCCTAGAGGATTTCCAAATGGGGCCATATGCTGTCAATAAGAGTGGCACATTGGAAGTCTTATCCGATTTACGTAATTTTAGTGTCTACAAATGCCCATTTTTGGGATGTGCTATGTGCAACAAAGTGCTGAGCAAAAATAGATGAATAAATAATTAAATTATTGAGGTTATTCATTAACCTAACCAAATTTAGATGCCTCAATTATGGAAAGAGCATACATTCTTGGAATCCTTGCTTTTGACATAGTCGAAGGATTAATTGGGTATACCTTTTAGCCGCACTGTAATGACAATTTTAGGGGCTTAGGGTATACTAGGTATTGGTGCCTTGTGTTCTTGTAAGCATTCAAATGGGTCTATTCCTAAGGATTCAAGGAGGTCAAGACCTATTTTTGTTGCTTACAATGACTATTTTCCCTAGCATGGGCTTGAAATTTTGTCTTTAACAAATATTCTTTTGAATGTATGAAATTTACACTTTTGAGTGTTTTAGTGTTGATTTGATTTGTGAAATTGTTATTATGACTACCCCCTCAAGTGATGAGTCAATGAGGGCATGACCAATGATAAAGCAATGAGTCACTTGACACATATGACTGACTTGGGATAACTCTTTGTTTTACCCATGGTACTATACCTGTTTGGAGGGGATTTTTGATTATTTTGATGAGCATTTCTAGAAGAAAAAGGCTAAAAAATTCATTCCCAAGGAGAGGTCCAGACATAGAGGTCTTATTATGGAATAAAATAAATACTTTTGAAGTATCCATAGATGTTGTTGGTTTAATCTTGATCCCTGCTAATTTTTAGACCATTTTGCCTTATTTTTGGTGGGTTTTGGACCCTATTTTTGATGTTTTTGAGCTGTTTTGGTGCAATTTTTTGGTGACCATCCTAGGGGATGATTAAAAATTTTATAAACATCCCAGGGTGGGATGACCAGCCAATTGTGTGCTTGTCCCACCTAGGGGTAGTCGACTTCTTTTGGAGCTATATAAGCCCAAAATGGGGCAAATGAGCTCATTTGTGCATTGTGCTTGGAGGAATTAGAGAGGTGAGATGTAGGAGGGTGATTTTATGAAGTGGATAACTGCAAAAATATCTAGCCAAAAACATTATCCATCCAATGGATGTGACAGGCGATGGAGCCGGTGCAAAATAGGTATGGAACACATTGCCTCCTCTTCTCTATTTTATTGTGAAATCAGAAATTCTGCTGCAATTTTCATAATACACACTAAATAATGGTTAATTAACCTTAATAATAGTGTAATATATGATTTTTAGCTTTTATTGGTCATTTACATGCTTTAAATTTGGGTGTTATGCTATTTTTTGTGTTTTTAAGGCTATTTTAGGGTAATTTTAAGGGTCAAAATGACCCTGTTTTGTCCATTTTTGGGGACCGTCCCTTGGTGGGACGGTCACTTGTGGCTATAACATGGTGGGATAGTTACCAAATTGGGGGCCATCCCTGGGTGGGACAAACATAAAATAGGGAAAAAATGCCTTTTTCTAGTCATTTTTTGGGTATTTTTAGAGTCTTTTTATGCATTTTTAGGGCATTTTTTGACAAGGTGGTTTATGTTATCAGATAGTGAAGGGTCAGTATAGGGTTATGAATATATTTCAGGTCACTAGATACCTTTTGAATACTATGGACTAGTGATGGTTTGATGTCATTGGCCTAAAGCATATTACGTAGTTGGAGCCCATGGTGAGCGACCACACTTTTCTAATTGCATTGATATATTTATGGGACCCTCATACTAATACTTTCCATCTAGCTATGGGGGAGATGATAGTGAATTTATAGGATGTATTTCAGATACTACATATTCCTATAGAGGGATATCCTATAGTATCTACTACAGAGCGATGATAGATCGTGTAACAAAGGTACTTTGGGGTGCGCTAGGAGGATGCAACAATTTATCTTATCAATGGAGGGATATTAGTGGTATCATGGTTTGAGGAATATGTGCTTAATATTAAGCATGATTTATTGATGAATTTGATCAAAAACATGCTACTTCTAGACTCTTCAGGTGCCAGGTTCCCATGGAACCTTATAGAGTTGGTGTTCACTTTGGTAGAGTGTATAGAGGATGAGCCTATAGTGATGGCTTGGGGTACTACTTTGTTAGCTTAGCTATATGAGGATTTTTATGAGATCCACTGTCATGGGTAGAAGGGATTGGGCTATAGATTCCTACTACATGTTTGGGTTTGGTAGCATATTATTGTGGAGTGACCATGGGGACTACCATGGACTACTTGAGTAGAGCTACCTAATAGGGAGATTGGTTATGGTGTGCTATGGAAGAGGACACATGAGATAGGCTAGAGCCATCAACATGCTAGGTAGGTGGAGCACTCTGTAGAGGATTTTTCATAGCTTAGAGTGGCATATGTTTCATGGAGACCCTACAAGGAATATCCTATATGGAGGGATGTTGAGACATAGATACACCGATTTTGGTGAGGTAGACAGTAGATAGGGCGACATGGGATGGAGTGAGAGTACTTACCTTATGATCATGTTCTATGATAGTTTGGGTTATACTAAGGGTTTCCTATGGAGCTGATGATCTATCATTATTGTGAGGATGAGAAGACTCTAGCGTGTCAGATCCTATGGTGGTAGTGTCTGAGTTAGATGGTGCTGGTACAACAAAGAAGTATGACACTTGGTGGGTTATATAGTAGTGGTGAGGAGAGGGTCCACTAGGAGGGGATGCAACTACTAGAGAAGTGGATTTAGCTAGGTATACTCTAGATGAGGAGGGTCAGTGAGAGTTTTTGGATAATGAGGATGCATACATGTGCATCATCATATGGTAGCAGATATGGTGGAGTTAATTGATGTATAGGATCCACTAGACTTTGATGGGGAGGACCTTAGAGATCAGGGTATACAAGCATAGTTAGTGGCATGAGATGCTATTATTACAAAGCTACGGGGTGATCTCAATAGGGTGCGATAGTATTTTGTAGAGGAGATATCTCTACTATAGGTACAAGTGTAAAGTGCATAGAATGATATGGAGAGGTAGGCATCTGTGATAGCTACTCTTCAGGCATAGGTTAGAGTACAGAGCCCTAGCCATGGGGAGTCCAATAATGGTGAGGTATCTAGGATGTGGGAGGAGATGGCACATATCTAGGGTTTGGTTTCAACCTATAAAACTTGGTGATGAGAGGATCAGACCTATACTGACATACTTGAGGATAAGATAGTACACCTTAAGGGGCACATACTAGATTAGGCATTGACCATTGTATCATAATAGAGTTAGAGGAGCAATACATGATAGTTTTCTACATGGATGAGAGCTCCTAGTTCTACATGGAGGATGGACAGGTCTAGGGGAGCAGGTTGGGGAGCTCATGGTGGATTCCTACTAATGGTAGAGGTGACAGTCACAGTGTCAGTCCTGCGTGAACATGGCTATTATACTATGATAGATCTTTTTAGATTTTTGGTTTTTTGGATTGTGAAGTTTGAGGACTCACGTTTTGTAGCCTACATGAAGCTTATGGACTATGATGTAGCTTTGGATTCTTACATATGGATATATATATGTATGTATGTATGTATGTATAACTTTACTTTGATCATTATGTCATCTTTTACTGATTTATGATATGTATGCTATGTTATGATTTATTATGCTTTTGATGAATTCCTATCATGAAATTCATATATTGTATTTATGATGTGATGATGGAATGATATGAAATATAATGTGAATGCATAATAAAATGGATGATTTGATTAAATTTTGTATGATGGATTTATAATACCTATTTGACACATTATATGCTAGCACCATAGACTGTACAAAATGTATATTTATTATTTTCATATTATTATGACACTATGTAATGGGTTTTGTAATGTTGACAAACATGTGACAACATGATGTAAAATAAAATAAATAATGTAATGTTATATGCTATATTTAGTAGTTTTTAGGAGACTCAAACACTCTAGTTACCTAATCAAAAATTGTATAATAAGAATGCAAGACTTTTTTACAAAGTATACACCTACTAAGATAACCAAGACAATCAATATCCCTGTGTGTGCATGTGATTTCATTACAATTATAACTCATAAAGTTACCCTAGTGCCAGACAATATTCACTCAGCCCACATGTACTAGGGATCACCCTGCGAGTCTCATTATCCTAAGTTTTATACTTAGTTGGATTAAACTACTAGGTCATATAGGCTACAAAAAGCTAGCTCATCCACATTCAAACATTGGTCTAGACACAAGCAAGGTGCTTATGTGACATACATATTGTCATGTTTAAGGATACCACCATTGCCAAGTAGGCTATCCACCAAACCTGTAATGAGGATCACCTTATGGTTCTCTAATGCTAATAATTCTAGGGATTCAAGTTTAGGACTCCATTATTTTCTTTTAATTTTGAATCTTTCAAGGGAGTTGCTCATTTTAATTTTTTGTGCAAGGAATTGTGGTAGTGGTGAGAACCACTATGTATTTTTGCTTTTTTGAATGGTAAGAACCAGTGTTTCTTTTTGCATATTTTGAAGTGATAATAATCACTGTTTGATTTTTCTCTTTTGGATACTTTCCCTAATGTGAGGCAAGGGATTTTTGGGTAAGTAGGAACTTATCCTTTTGTCAATTATCAGTATATTTGAACCATTCACATAGGGAGGTGAGAGAGATAACCTTTTTTCTTAAAGTAACCTAGACCACTTTATAGTTTTGCCTTTCCTTGTGCTAAACTTGGATTTATTAGTGTGAAAATGTATAAGGATTTTGATACATACAAGGTATAATATAAGCGGGATTATACATCCTAAAAAGCATGATATTTGTCTACAAAATTTGAAAAGACAACTAAATATGGTTGAGTGACTGACAATGGCTAAGTGATGGGAAACAAACATATAATATGGAATGTGAAAGTAAATGTTATGTAGAATGTAAACAGGTGGTATGACTGACATATGATAATAATAAATTTTAACAAATGCCTAGTGTATAGACCTAGTGCTAGACATATATGGTCAACTTATAAGAATGCAAAATGCAATGATGAATATACCTAATGCACAGAGTGTAAAATGCAAATGTTGAGAAATGCAATGCAATGAAATATTTTTGTATTTTTGATGATTTTAATTATGTTTTTGTATTTTTTATATGTTATGATGTTTTTGAAATTTTGGATATATGTATATACAGCTTGACCAATGGGCTTAGTGAATGCCATTGGTGCTTTTTGGGTGAACAAAGAGCTTATAGATTCCTTTGGGGTATTTTGGGATGACCTAGATCATCATAGACTACCTAGGGGTGTTTTAGGATTACCAAAGGGCTTATAGACACCTTTGGTGCTTTTTGGGTTGAACTAGATAATTGTAAACTATCTAGGAGCATTTTTGTTTGACCTAAATGGTCATAGACCACCTAGGAATGTTTTAGGTTGACCTATATGATTGTAGACCACCTAGAGGAATTTAATGGTGACCAAAGGGCTTATAGATACCTTTGGAGCTTTTTAGATTGACCTAGACAATCCTAGACTACCTAGGAGCATTATGGTTTGACCTAGATGGTCATAGATCACCTAGGGGTATTTTAAATTGACCTAGATGGTCATAGACCACCTAGGGATGTTTAAATATAACCAAAGGGCTTATAGATACCTTCGAGGATTTTTGGGTTGACCTAGACAATCGTAGACTACCTAAGAGAATTTTGGTTTGACCTAGATGGTCATAGACCACCTAGGAGCATTTTAGGTTGACCTAGATAGTCTAGACCATCTAGGGATATTTAATGGTGATCAAAGGGGCTTATAGATACCTTTGGGGATTTTGGGGTTGACCTAGATAATCATAGACTTCCTAGGAGTATTTTGGTTTGACCTAGATAGTCATAGATAACCTAGAGGTGTTTTAGGTTGACCTAGACAGTCATAGACTACCTAGGGATATTTAACTATGACCAAATAGATTATAAATACCTTTGGGGCTTTTTGGGTGAAAAAAGGGTTTATAGATGTCTTTGGGGTATTTTGGTATGACATAAATGGTCATAGACTGCCTAGGGGTATTTTAGAATTACCAAAGGGCTTATAGACACCTTTGGGAATTTTTAGGTTGACCTAGATAATCGTAAACTACCTAGGAGCATTTTGGTTTAACCTAAATGGTCATAGACCACCTAGGGGTGCTTTAGGTTGACCTAGATGATCATAGACATCTAGGGGAATTTAATGGTGACCAAAGGGCTTATAGATGCTTTTGGCACTTTTTAGGTTGATATAGACAATCATAGATTACCTAGGAGCATTTTGGTTTGACCTAGATGGTCATAGATTTCCTAGGGGTATTTTAGGTTGACCTATATGGTCATAGACTGCCTAGGGATGTTTAACTATGACCAAAGGGCTTATAGATGCCTTTGGGGCTTTTTGGGTTGACCTAGACAATCGTAGACTACCTAGGAGCATTTTGGTTTGACCTAGATGGTCATAGACCTCCTAGGAGTATTTTAGGTTGACCTAGATGGTTGTAGACCACCTAGAGGCATTTAATGGTGACCAAAAGGGATTATAGATGTCTTTGGGGCTTTTTGGGTTGACCTAGACAATCGTAGACTTCCTAGGAGTGTTTTGGTTTGACCTAGATAGTCATAGACCACCTAGAGATGTTTTAGGTTCACCTAGATGGTCATAGATTGCCTAGGGGCATTTAAATATGACCGAAGAGCTTATAGACACCTTTGGGGCTTTTTGGTTGACCTAGAAAATCATAGACTACCTAGGAGCATTTTGGTTTGATCTAGATGGTAATGGATCACCTAGGGGTATTTTATGGTGTTCTAAGCATGGAAATTTCGTAGATGACTAATATTCATTGGTTCAGGATCTTCATTTCCTTTAATGGATGCTAAGTGATAAGTTCCAGGTCCAATATAACTTTTAATGATGAATGGACCTAACCAGTTGGCCATAAATTTATCTTGCAGGTGAGGTGGTAAATTTGAGTTTTGCTTGTTCTCTTTTAGGACTAAATCACCAACTTGAAAGTCTCTCTAGTGTACTTTCATGTTGTAATATCTCTTATAGTATTCCTAAAAAATACGTAGATGCTCAAGAGCATTGACACATCATTCATCTAGCAACATTAATTGATCTAAATGATCTTATCTAATGGTATCATCGTTGATGAATTCCTACATGGAAATACATAGCAATGAAATCTCTAACTCTAGAGGCATGATAGCTTCAACACCATACACTAGTGAAAATAGAGTTTCCCTAGTGGGCATCTGAATACTAGTGTGATAGTCTCAAAGGGCAAGAGGTAATTGATTATGCTAATCTATATGATTTTACTTGATGGTTCTATTCAATATGGCTACTACTATCTTACTGGATGCCTCAGCTTGCCCATTGGCTTGTGTATAATAGGGCATCAAAAAGTTGTGCTTTATGTTATACTTTGTAGTTAACGCACACACATTCTTAATTTTTAAGAGTTTTCTATTATCCAATATTATTTTAGATGGAATACCAAAATGACATATGATATTATGTAGCATGAACTCCACGATGCGAGGTCTAGTTGTAGTGGTGAGGGGAATTTCTTCCACCCATTTTTTGAAGTACTCAGTGTAGACACCTAAAATACATCATATTCAGGAGACTAGCCATATGGGCATATTTGTAGACCATATGAAACCTCTTGGATGTCTCCAAGAGAAATCAGTGGTTCTAACCACTCAAACAGGGTAGTTCTAGCCCATCCAAGCTTGTCTACTCTCAAGAAGAGTGGCTAGGCTTGGTTGCTCTCAAGAAGATCGGCTAGCACACCTGGCCGCTAAAGACTACAATGGTCAAACCTGGCCACTGAACTTGATATCGATCACACTTGGTCACTAAACTTGATAGTGGCCAACATCATACACAGTTTAGCCATGAATATAGGCCTAGATCATACAGTCTGACTACACATCTACATGGTTAGCAGGTATATTTTGGTGAGTAAATCCCTGAGTTCCTCCTAACTACCTCTTCTATGCCAATTTGTGACTGATGCTTCTCACCTGAGATAGTCATTCACATGCAATTTGGATTGAGGCTTCTCCAGGAAGCCAAGTTCTAGATTTGAGAGGGAAGTTTACATATAGAATCTCCCACAAAAAGCAAAGAGATCTATGAATTTTTAAAGTCAAGCAGTGAAACCTTGTTAAAATGGAGAACCAAGCTATGCCCCTTTGAGGAGCATTGGAGCACCATTCAGTTGAGCTATTGCCATGCACCAATTTTTTGATTCAATATTTCCAACTGCCAATTAGTGTATGAGACATGCTAGGTGATCCTTGAACATCAATTACAACAAAGAGGATAGTGCAATAGCCCCTTATTCATAAGGAAAAGGGTTTCATATCATGACCAATGTCTCGAATAGTGGCTGAAAGGCATATTTTAGGGCATAGACATTATTTCTCTATTGATTTAGTCTAGATTTATTATTTCTTAATTTGATTAGTTAAGTCATAGCTCATATTTGCTTCCATTAACACATTTATTCTATATTTATCAGTTTTATATGCATTTATTATCTTGTTTATACTTGTGTATCATTTTTATCAATATTATCCAGATTCGATAACAAAAGCCTCATCCGAAGAGGCATCCCATCCTATTAAGTTTGCTTTTTTGTTTCCATGAATGTAGGTATAGGTCTATAGGATCAAATCAAAGTATCAAGAGCACAAGGATCCCTCTAGGACTATATCTAGAGAAGGAGGCATCTATAAGCCATCATACAATTTTGTGTGTGAGATCAAGAAGCCTGTGGAAGTGCACCACCCCTTTGTGAGGGGATGTTTTATTCACCATTGTTCCAATTGTAACTTGTTGTATCGAAATGGGTATCCCTTAGAGGGACCAACATGTAACCAAGGTTCAATATAAATAAAAAGGATATCTCTTTGTTATTTTTGTGTTATATGTATTTCATGGTATTTATTTTCATTTCAAAATAATATTGCAAGTAGAATAAAGGGTGCATGCTTCCCGAGGTTGCATAGATGGTGATCATAGTGGGACCCCCACTAGGTTTTTATTTTTGGTCATTTCACTAATTTTTTAGGCATGTTTTTGTGAGTACGTTTGGCCACTCTGGTCAATAGTGGCTAGCAGATCTTAGTCATTGTAGTTGATAGTGGCCAAAATTAACTGATTTGGTTGATAATGGTTGGTAGAAGGGTGCAAAAAAGATCAAAATTTTCATCACTAGAGAAATATTTGAGGTTGGTTTCATCCTCTATTTTCTCTGTGATATTTTGTCTACATTTATTTTCTAGAAATAGCAAGCAAAAATGTAGTCTCATTAGGGAAAAATGAAGAAAATGAAAAGAAAACTACATTGTACATTTCTTAGATTTCTTTAGTTTCCTCTAGGAACTACTAGGAACAATGGGACTTTGCTTGTAAGGTCTACCCTAGTCTCTAGTGTGCTAGGCTTCTGTGTGATTAGTCTACTTGCATGTGGCCCAACCAGTGGCTGCCCATTCACAAAGTATGAGGTGCATTGCATAAAAATCATCTATAATAAAGTAGATATGAATCTATCTGAAGGAAAAATATTCTTTTTAGGCATGTAGTGATGTAAAGCATGAATTTTGGTTGATGCATCATTCTATATTTCAAATTTTAAAAAGAACCCCACACACTTGCATGTTCCACAAAAACATTGGTAAGGTTGGATTTCATCACCAACCCCCAATTCAGATCGGTGACATTGGAATTCATATCCTTCCACTAGCTTTCCCCCTAAATATACTTAGATGGAATAGAGAGATCATTTTTAGTTAGCATAGGTTACTTGTGTTCAAACTGTCTTCCACTATTTCATAGTGGAAGATTTAGGCAAACCCCCCACTAGGATTTAAGTGGTGTACCCTAGACTATTTTGAGAAATCATGTTTGGCACTAGTGTTCCTTGTCTCCAATTTGATTTAGTTCCATAATTCTAAGTCCAAACACAAAAAATAAGTCAAGATAAACAACAAATCCAAACACACCAAATAGTTTAGGGAACACACTAATCCTTAAAAGATATAAACACTTGCTTGTTTTGTTTACATAATTTGGAAACTAATCAAGGATATAACGCATAATAATAATGGTGAACACATGAAGAAACTACCACTATTCTAACATCAAGGGGGATACTAATTCTCCTCACACTCACAGTCACACTAGCATTGAGCCACCCACCCATAGTGTAGCTGGACAAAGTTTGGAAAGTCTTAGGGACAATAATTCAACCCTTGGGGGGACTACACGAGAAACCCTAGCAAGAGATATACAGCATGGTTCCTCATATCATAGACATGAGGAGGCCTCAAGTCCCTCCTCAACACATAGGAATTAGGAGCCTTCATGGTACCTCTCATCACATAGACAAGCAAAGGCATCATGACCTCCCTCTTCACATCGACATGCAAAGGTATCCCAACCCCCCTCATCACACAAACATACAGAGGCTACAAGAACTCCATAATTGAACTAGCATGACGAATCATCAAGGCCATCCTTATCACATAGGCACACATAGAGTGCAATGATCTAAACCTCACATGATACACATAGGATAAATCAACCCACTAAGGAGTAAGACATTTGGACCATGCCCAGTCATATACCTAGAATGTATTATAGCCTCCCTATAGATGGGAGGGTACCCTTAAACCATGAGCTCATTTGTGCCAATGGGACTTCACGGGATCATCTATGGAGAACCAGACAACTCGATGAGTTGGATTGAGTTCGCTAGAGACTAGCTCCTAGAAGTATTGCTACCAAATATTCTGCTTAAAGAAGTTCATGTATCATAGACACTAGATGCACCAATGAACTTGGGGAAGCTCTAAAGTGACCCCAAAATACATACACTAATTCAGATCATGAGGGTACTCAACCCATAACATAGTACACAGATCTTGCCCTAGTGGAAAATGACAAGCACATAGCGGGAGCCTCCCCAAAGGCCTAAGCATTAGAACTCCTTGCACAAAGTTAGAAAGATATGAGCATTCAATAGCAGGTTTCTTTGACCACTTATGTAGGTTGGAAGAGGAACTATGCATTGAGAGAGAACACGTAGAAGATATTGATCAAGAAAAGCAAAGGAAGAGGCACATGCACCTAAAATAAAAATGCTCAAGAGAATAAAGAGCTGAGCGTGAAGAGATAGCAGATAGGATGGCTTAGAAAAATGCACACATAGGTGGTGAGAGATACCGGCATGTGATACATACCAATTCTCAATAAGAGAGAAGCACTAGGCTATAAAATGAGCATATTCACCACCATTCACAACATCAAAAATGCATGGACCTTGAATAGACACAATTCAATAAGGAAAGGGTAGGGATAGAAGAGTAGGAACAAACATATCCTGAACCTCCATCCATGGGTATAGAATATGAGTATAGATATCCAAACCGAGCCAACACAACACTACCTCCTTTACCAATGTGAGCTAACCTTCAGTAACATGAGATTATTTTCTCAAAGGCATACTAGATGCTCACTAAGAGAGTCAAGTCTCTCGAGAAGCAGGACATAGGTATACATAAGCTGACACTAAGCAAGATTCACAACAAGCCTTTGTGCCCTTCAGTCCCAAGTCTAGATTTTCCTAGGCACTTTAAGATACCTAGGTTAGAGAAGTTTAAGGGGGAGGGAGATGCGCAAGAAAATATGACCAACTTCATGAATTCATGCTTCAACCTTGAGAAGAATGATTCCCTAATTATGAAGATTTTTATCATGATGTTCTCAGGCATGGAAACATAGTGGTTCAACCAGTTGCCCAAGCATAGCATCACCAATTTTGAGCAACTAATGAATGCGTTCCTTGAATGGTTTTCCTTCGTAGTGAAGAAGAAGGTAAACCTGTCTGATCTGGCCAATTTTAAACAATACGATGACAAGACAGTAATGGACTATGGGGACATATGGAGAAAAATCATGGAAAAACTATCATTCTCCATCTCCATAGAGGAACTTATCCAAATGTTCACAAAGAGCTATGCAAAACACATTTCCATGCTATTGCAACTACAACAATATGAATCATTCGAAGAAGCCTTGGCTCAAGCCAAGCTTATTGAATAAATTAAGTTTGATGAGGGAGACCTCAAGCTTCACAACAAGAAATAATGGAGAAATAATAATCAGAATAAAAAAAACAATCAGAAGCAGAACAAGCTTGCTCAAGTTAATCAGGTTGTATTGGCCGCACCAAAGGAGGGAAATGGAAAAAAATCCCAAAATTACCAATATTACCCTATGTCAGTCAACTATGAGCCTAGGAAAAATCATAGCAAAAAAAAAAGTGTCGACCACCTTGCTACTACACACCTCTAAACGAATCAATGTAGGCAATATTTAATTAGTTGAATGAGGCACAAAGGAGAAGATTTCCTGATATATAACTTTTGGATCCTAACCATCCCAAGCCAAGGGGATACAGGGAAGATCAATACTTCCCATACCATAGGATACAAGATAATGCCATCAATAATTGCATCAAATTCAAGAATGTTGTACAAAACATGATTGAAAAGGGAGAGTTAAAATTTAACAACCCAC
Source organism: Wollemia nobilis (assembly GCA_028583015.1). Lineage (NCBI taxonomy): Eukaryota > Viridiplantae > Streptophyta > Pinopsida > Araucariales > Araucariaceae > Wollemia > Wollemia nobilis. Next base: position 10,843,958 of record JAQPPZ010000030.1, read on the forward strand.
TAGCTCCTAATAACAGATATATGGATTATATCAAAACCCGTTTCCCAATCATGAGGTCCCTAGGGATCAAGGTTCCAAAGTAACCAGGTCCAATTTGAGCCACCCATTTAGGGGTACATAAGAGTGGTTGATTTGGTTAATGTGGCAACCAAAAGTTAGATATATGGGTAACCATAGCCTCCAATGGCTCCCATCAATATTCCAACTGCACCTTGGCAAATATAGGTATAGGACAACCCTCCAAGTCCACCGGTAAGACCTATGGTGATTTTTTAGAGTAGACTAGAGTAGAATCTAAAAATAACTCCAACTAAGTTATCCATTTATGAGCTCATACAATAGTCCCCTAGGCATAGGGAGACTTTAATGGATATTTTGAAATCAATCAATCTCTAGCCCTAGAACCTAGACATGTTTATACATTTTGTGGGGAAAGTGTAGTAGTGCCAAGAGCCCGTGATTCATTTTTATGATCATGAAATTAAGGTAGTCCCTACTAACTTAGTAGACCCATCTCTACACATTATTGCATCAATCAATGACATTCCATTCAAATGGTTTCTGATTGATATGGGCTCATTGATCAACATCATCACCACTAAGACTATAGGGCACTTAAATATACCTAATTCCAATATCATCCCAACTTCCTACATGCTCAAGGCTTTCAATGATGCATTGTGCTCCATAGTGGGCATGATCATTTTTTCTATAAAAGTAGGATGTAATATCATTCCCATGATGTATCATGTGTTAGAAGATATGATGCAATATAACATCCTTCTAGGGTATCCTTGGATTAGATACATGTAGTGCGTGCCCTCAATCTTGCACCAATGCATCAAGTATGTGCACGAGAGACAAGTTCAAGTGGTTCCATCCAATGAAGAGCCATTCAAGTATGTACATCAAGTTGAATTGCTAGAGGACTTTATCCTACCATCAACACACTTGTACATAATGCCTTCATACCCAACCATGCAACAAAGAAGCAAAAGCAAATCAGTGTGAGGTGACCCATCCATGTCGCTACCACCTCCTAAATCCAAAGCTATTAGCATTTCTGAGAAGCCTTCGACAGATAAGGCAAGATATAAATAGAATTTGAAGGCACTCCTAGTGGAAGGAGGACCCAAGGAACTTCTTACCATAGCAACCATAGGAGTCGCTACTTCCATGGAAGAAAAAAATTCATAATAAATAGTTAAGGAGGTACCGTAGCCTACCTCACCTACATCATCAACAACATCATCTGCACCATAGGTGACAATTCATCTAGCCAACACAACATTAGGTGAATATATTATGTAGAACATAACTTTCACATCAATCATTGAGTCTGCACAAGACATGGGGTGGCCAAGAGTCCCAAGTCTACTAGTAGGGACAGTGGTTCCTTTGGGGGTGCCACCCAACCAAACTAATTTCATATATGCTGGTCTAGATTACATCCACACTACTCTTGATCTATAAAGATATGAGGATGAACCTTTCACTATGAATGTGCATTACTTGTCAAATATAGATTTTTCTCTAAAGTAATTTGGGTAGTGTCACTGGCAAGGCTATGGCCTAGGCCTATATGAGTAGGGGTGTCAGCTACCATTTAAATCGTAGTACCAAATACCTAATGATAGGTGTGGTTTGGGCTATCTAATGCAGGATCATGATGACTCTTTGGAAGTAGCCTTAGGTAGATTAAGCATTGGGTTTAGGGAAGACATCAAATATAACCCCTATCAATCCCCCCAAAAAAACTATTTGGATGATGGATGGGTGTCGATGGTCAATGTTGCACCACCTGATTACTATCACCCTGAATCCTCTCTTGAAGTGCCCCATCAGGATCCATCCTATGGTAGTAGGAGCAAATGAATGGCTATGAGCGAGAGAAGTATGATTATGTTCCAAGAGAGTATGAATATGGAACTAGCCTAGCCTACCATGGACTTTGGTATGTGCAAAATCTTACTTGGATATGCAACACAACAAGTGGCTACATATCAGACAAGAGTGAATACATTTCAAATGAGGATGGGCAGAAGTTAGATGAAAGTGTTTATGAGTTGGAGGACTCAATAGAGATGGTGTACCTATGGCCTAGATATACGAGCCATAATGCTGGGCCAAATACAAATGGCAATGGATTCTTCATAAAAAATGATGACTATGAAGACAAAACCAAGATGGCCTATCTGGGGCATCATCAAGCTAGTCATTAGCCCATCCAAGGACCAAAAACCAATGCCAATGGTTTTTGTATAAGTGATGATGACTTAGAGGATGATATCAAGATAGCTTATCTTGCACCTCAATACTTGCAGCCAGTCAATCTACTTGTGGAGAGAGAAGTGACACTCTGTACCATCAATCCTAATCTTCACTTCCTAGGAAGACCAATAAACCTAGATGCCATTCATCGCATGGTCAACAAAAATCCACCCACTTTCAAAGAGTAGCTACTACCTATTGACCCCATCATATTTTCTATCCATAGACCAGATCTTGAGATCTCGATGCCCCTAGAGCCTCATTGTGAGTATGGATGGTGCACCCTAGATATAGAGTCTCACCTATGTGGTCCTGGAGATTTCATTTCATCCATCAACATGATCTCCATTTATTTGACCACTCCACTCCATAACCTAGTAGATCTCAAAAACCCATTGTGTCTCAATATAGATGCTATTGATTGGTATTACGTTGATTCACCCCTAGAGCCTAAGTATTTCTTCCCTAATGAAGATATGCTGCAACCATTTCATTTCACATCAGGTTGCATGTATGATATCTATCACGCTAGTATCAAACCTAAGCTAGTAGGAACCATAAATCTAGTATATGACATTCATTTAATCCCCAATCCTCACTAGCTTAAGGATGGATCACATATGGCAATAGAGGTTACTTTTGAGGTGGACATTGGTAATCATCCTTCTCAACCAAATAAAGTCAATTTCAGAGAAAGTTTATCTCCAAAAGAGTAGGCCATAATAATTCCTCTACTAAGATAGGGACCAAATATCTTTGCTTGGACCTACAAAGACATGCTAGGGCTAGATCCAAAGTTGGTTGTCCACATCCTATCGATAGACCCTACAAAGATATCGATCAAGCAAAATCTTAGAAAGATTCATCCAATCGTCGCTTTGATGTTTAAAAACAAGTTGCAAAAACTGTTGGATGTGGTCTTTATTGTTCCCATCAACTATCCAAAGTGGGTATCAAACATGGTGCCCATAGTAAAACCTAATGGAAGAGTCTACATTTGCACAAATTTTAGGGATCTCAACAAGGCAAATCTAAAGGATTCATTCCCGTCATCCAACATAGATGCTCTTGTAGATGCAACTACGAGTCATGAGATGCTCTCCCTAATGGATGGATTTTTTGTTACAATAAGATTCATATTAAGCCTTAATACCAGCATAAAACCATGTTCACCACTCCATGGGGGACATTCTATTATAAAGTGATACTTTTTGGCCTTAAGAATGTTGGTGCCACATACCAGCGAGCTATGACATACATTTTCCATGACTACATACATAAAATATTGGAAGATTACATCGATTAGTTTCTAGCCAAGTCATTGTTGTGTGAAGAGCATGTTGAATCCCTCACAAGGATCTTTGATCACCTGATTGAGCATAATGTCAGGTTGAATCCCAAGAAATGCATCTTTGGCATAACTTCTAGAAAACTCAGGATTCATCGTTTCTAAACAGGGCATCGAGGTAGACCCAGCAAAGGTAAAGGCTATCTCGTAAATGACTCCACCCTAAAAAATCAAAGAACTAAGAAGCTTACAGGGTAAAGTAGCATCCATAAAGTGATTTATCTCATAACTATTAGATAAATATCGACCCATAAATTGACAACTATACAAGGAGGTTCCATTCCAATGATATGAAGAATTTCAATAAGCCTTTGTCGAGATCAAAGAGTACCTATAAATGCCACCAGTACTAGCTCCACCAAGGCCAGTCATGCATTTCTTATTATATATATCTTCTATATATTTTTCTTTGGGCACCATGTTAGCTCAAAAGAACATGCAAGACAAAGATCAAGTGATATATTACATCAGCCACACCTTGGTGAGCTATGAAATTGGATACATATACATAGAGAAGTTGTTCTTAGTAATAGTCTTTGCAACCAAGAAATTGCACCACTACATACTGAGCCATATGACATATGTGATATCCAAACAAAATACTTTGTAGTATATGATGAGCAAGACATATCATAATACATGTACTGTGAAGTGGATTATGCTATTGATAGAATTTTATTTGAAATTCATAAGTCAAAATTCCATGAAAGGATAAGTCATAGCTAATTAGCTAGCTGAGGTACCTCTTCAAAATAGTAGGCCCCTTACCATAGAAATTCTTGATGATGCAATCTTTGCACTGTTAGAAGCACTCGAACCTAAATAATTGGAAAATGAAGTTGACATGACTCTGTTCTTCGATGGTTTGAAGTGAGAGCAATGAGGTGATGTAGGAATTATCTTTTTCATGCCACAAGGAGCTCCAATGCCCTTGTAATTTAAGCTAGACTTCCCTTGCACCAATAACAACACCAAATATGAAGCCCTAATATTGGGTCTCCAAACAACCATCACCATGAAAATCAAGAGGCTAAATATCTTTGGTGACTCCCTCCTCATAGTCAACCAAGTCAAAAGACTATTTTACTACTGGGATCCAATATTGAAAGTTTACAAGGAGCTTGTTGACACATATATAGCCAAAATAGAGTGGTACAACATCAAGGCAATCCCTCATTCATCAAACAAATTCATAGACACCATGGCATCTTTGGGATCCTTGATCCCTCATAATCCATCTGTCAATTTCACTACCATTCATGTCAAAATGCTCTCGCATTCAGCGATCCAGCATGAGGCTTTTGATAACAAGGAATTAGTAAACATAATCCATATGGAGGCAAACCATGACTGGTTCTTTAAAGCCACAAATTTATTAGAGAAGGCACCTTGAGAGTCCTTGATATCTTATAGTCCTATGGGGAATGGTACCACTATTCACCATAAGGTTGTTTCTTAATCTGTGTTTGTGCAAATCGAATTGCATGAGGAACATGTCATTTTATCTATTGAGGTGTAGCCTATTAGGATTGGCTATTGTAGCACCCTAAAATTGGCACAGTAAAATTGGAATAATTACATTCACCTTAGTAAATAAATTTAAATTCAAATTTAACCTCCCAAACCGCCCGTTAACCGCCGAGAAACCCGTTTCCTCCTTTTTCGTGCCATTTTTAGCAGTTGTTTTGACCGTTTGACGATATCGTCTCCGATCAGACGATATCGCCCCAGATTTGACGATTTCGTCTGGACTAGAACGTCCAGACGATTTCGTCGCAAAACTGAATTTGCATAGTTGGAATCCGTTCCAACGGGTCTCCAATCCGGGCGGAAGCGTGTTTGCGCCGTTGGGACCCTTCCCCCGTTGGAGATCTCCCAAATTGGGATGATCTCCAACCTCCCAACAACTATCCTATGCCTATTTAACTCTAAGAATTTTCCCTCCCCAACCCCTCGGCTGAATTTTTATGCAAATTGAACCCTTATGCTCTAAAACATCATAATTCATATTTTGCATTAGTCCTATAGTAATTTTATTGCAGGTACACCACTGGTTTTCAGCCGGAGCCAGCACCTATCGCAGTCGACGAACCTGTCAAGATCGGAGGCGATCTCATCAAATTCGGGACGATCTCGTTCTGATGCGAGACGATTTCGACTATAGCACACATCGAGGCAATCAGTGCCCGAGTTTGCTCTTCTATGTCCTTTTCTCTACTCATTTTATGCTATAAATTAGATTGTTTATTCAGCTTTTTATTCTATATTGCATCTTGGAGTTCACCCATTTTGTCTAGTTTGCATAATAAGGTCATAGTTAATCATTAAACACATTGTATTTGCATTTTACTTAATTGTTGTATATTGTTCAACACTCATACTTTCTATTTCATATAATATTTCCCTTGCTTTTGCAAAATAGAATTTCTTGTTCTTCGTATCCATTTCCGTGTTGCAGGTTTCGACGAAATCGTCCGATGATTTCATCAAATTGCGATCCGATCGTCGTTGAGACGATCTTGTCGATTGAGACGATCTTGTCGATCATCGGACGATTCTATCAAATCGGAGGAGATCTCGTCGAATTCCAGACGATCCGGATCGCTTCAAAAATCAGAAACTCCATCAGACTTCCGGATCGGGTAATCTTCATTGCCTCCTCTAGCAAATTCTCTGTTTTATGTTTCCTTTCTGTTTTTTGTATTCATTTAAATTGCATTTTCATGTAGTTTAAGTTAGAATCATTCGGCCAAACCTAGGATGAATGTTTAAAAATAAAAATGAACTCATCAAAACTCATTCCCAAAACCTAGGCGTGGAAACTGCCATCAAATGTTTCCTGGTGAACCCACCATCCGTCGAAAAATCACCAAAATGCACCTCCCTTGAGAGGCGGGACCTTCGCAAAGTCCTCTCGTCCGAGGTACCGCACCATCCTTTTCCCATCCTCCTGTCGGGCGCGGATCCAATAGCCTCAAGGTAGGGATGTGAAAAATTTGGAGCGATACATTTTGGTGAACCCGACGTGAATGCATCATAACCTTTTGAACAAAAACAAACAAAGACAAAAAAAAAATACAATAAAACTTAGATGCATTTTAAAACATTTAAGGTTCAAAATCATGTTTAGATGGTAGCTCCTAAAAAGAGGTTAGCGAGTTACTATAAACGTAGTAAACCAATTAGCGGCCATAGAAGTTAATTCTGTCCTTAGTGTCCCTGAAGCAAGTAGAAATCAATCCTTGTGGGACGAGCTTATCGGGAGACTTAGTATCATTTCATCTAGGTCCACACAACTTAAACAGATTAAGAGGCTAGTCTTGGATAGAATCCTGGATCCTCATCAATTAGTGTTCTATCATGAACTTCAGAGAGCTTGCCATAGGTGGTTAGCCTATAGGAGAGCTCTTGTATCTGCAAAAGTTTTAACTTTCGGGGAAGATCTTGAAAGCACCGTTATAGTGCGCCCATTCCTAGTTCTTGTAGAGGCCCAAGAAGTTGTTCTCATAGTTAGGAGAAGATGGAACAGAGCTCCTAGAGCTATGCTATATTGAGAGTATTGCCACAAGATTTACTTATTTCCAACCAGCATCTGAGATAGACAATATCACCATAGCCCTTTTCATCAAATTCTTAAAAGAAAACTTTCAATTTGAAGAAGAACATTTCATGACCCCTGAACAGCTTGAACCTATTAATGATATTCATAAATTATTCATAGAAGATTAGTTCATCTACTTTTAGCCTTATTATTATTGTGTGCATTTATTGTTTCATTTGCTGTCTTTATTATATTGTTTCAAAGAAAAACTAAAAATCAAAAATCAAAAAAAAAAAAAAACATAGTAAAAAACTTAAACATTTCATTTACAATATTGCATTAGGTATATATAAATATATACCTTTTAATTTGTTGCATATATATATATATATATATATATATATATATATATATATATATATATTTGCTGAAATCAAAACTTAGCACCATGACTAAACTTAGGAATGGTAAAGAAATTTTAGGAGAAGGAGAAGATTGGCTACAAAATACAACTGAAAACCCAAATGTCCTTCTTGGAGATACAAATCCGGAAGGTGAAACTCTAGGTCAATCGAGATGAAGACTTAGGTGAAGATAAGGAACAAGAAGGAAGTGTTAAAGAATCTTCATCCCCTAGAATAGCTCCAAATGGAGGCATCACTTTTGACAACGCAGAACATTTTCAAAAATTTCTTAATCAACATATCGACATCCTTAATGTGGCAGTCCGTATTGATAAAGGGGAAATTAGTGATGCTCAAGCAGCCTTAGAACGGGCGATTGATATGCAAACTAATCCCTTGTCTTTCATTGATCAAGAAAGTGATAAGGGTGGACCATCTAATGCGAATATGGTCACTATAGCCCAAGCCATGACCAAACAACAGGTCACCCAACCTCCTAAGCAACTTTTTACTCAACCTAAAATCACTCCCGCACAAAAGAAAATTCCCTTCACTACTTCCTTCCTCCAAACAGTTGAGCAAAATGCTTTAAATAGACAAAAATCTAAAACAAAGCCAAATACAAACTTTCAACAATCTACAATACAACACAATCCAACTTCAAAACTCCTCCATAATATCTTTCCTACCAATGTTTTACACAATAGTAACATGGCATCTAATCTGCATGTTCCTCCATCCTACGCCCATAACACTTATGGCAATGCCCCACCGAATCAATATGGGGGGCAAACTAGTAGTTTGGAAGCTATGGTGAAACAATTGGCTTCACGTATGGACCGAGATAGATCCCTACCGTCCCTCGTATAATTATCGAGAGATTTGTAGCCAACCATTGGATCCCATAGTGGTAGCTCAACCATACCCTAAACATTTTCCCATGCCCGTCCTGCCTATCTATAAAGGAACCGAAGATCCCATAGAACATCTTCGCATGTTTAGGATAGCATGTCATGACATATCGCATAACGACTTGCTATTACTAAAAATGTTCCCCAAAAGTTTAGGTGGAATGGCGTTAGAGTGGTATTATCAATTGCCCACTCATTCCTTAAGAAACTTTGAAGAAACAGTTGAGTCATTTGTTCATCAATTTAGTGCCTACATCGAGAGGCATGTAACTATTAAAGACCTATACAATTTAAAACAAGATAAAGACGAATGTTTTGCTGATTTCTTAGCAAGATGGAGACAATTGACAGGAAAACTGCACTTTGTGCTACCCTATAGGGAAATGTTAGACATTTTCATTAACAATTTACAAGAACAACTTTCTTATGAGCTATCAACAACTACTTTGACTACCTTCGATCAAGCTATAGACTTAGCTCGAAGGGTAGAAGATGCCCTCATTAGGAGAGGCCAACTTAGAAAGAAGGATGATGAGAAAACATCTAGAAATCAATATAAAAACAAACAGGTTGTCGGTGATGGAGTCACTGACAGCAGAAATGTTGCTAATGTCAATGCAACAAAAACAACAAAAAAATTCATCTTGAAACCTCCTGATAAGCCTCCTCGAGAGTTCACTAGATTAAACCAACCTTTATCAACTATTTTACCTCAACTTCTTGAAAGAGGTTTAATCCAACTGCCAGCTATCCGGGAACCTGACCCAAGCATACCCGGATATAGAGCTGATTTGCACTGTGATTTTCATAGAGGTCCTGGACATTCTACCAACGCTTGTAAGAGATTGAAACATAAAATACAAGATTTGATTGACAATAATGAAATGGAAGTGCAAGCCTTCCAACCTAAACAAAACCCTCCTAATAATACCCAAAAGACTGTTCCCCAAAATCAAAATCAGAATGCCAATCAAACTTTAGACATATTTCAACACCCTTTACCAAGACATGGTAAAGAGGTAGCCAATCAAATTGAACATCACAATGTTCCCCCTCCTACCCGATATGTAGGAACCATTAGCGGGCAATTACCCGTTCAGGACTCTCACACATTCGACACAACCTTATCCCTGGTTACAACCAGGCCCTTACATAATTTTCAAACTTCTGATTCTAGCGATATAGAGTCAGATAGTGAGAGTGAAGTAGACACCATTCAATCGAATAGTTCTGAAAATGAATCAGATCCTATTCAACCTATCACAGATGCTAATGTTCCAGAAGAACCATTTCCCAGAAGAGTCACTACTCGACCTTCTTCTAATGAAGTCCTTCCTTATGAACAAGCCATAAACTCTCAACCGAGACCCTTTCAACGTCGTCACTATAACATTGTAGGTACCATCGGAGTCGTCACTCGACAACAAGCTCAAAATCCCCAACAAGAACCAAACCAGAACGATGGATCAGCTCCATTTGTTCGAAAAATCCTAATAAAGGAAATCATGCTCCTATTGTTCAAACTAAACCCCCTTACAACATTAATGAGCAATTGTCTAATACCACCGCCAGAATCTCCCTTTTAGATTTATTAAGATCCTCCCCCACCCATAGGGATGAATTGATGCTTACTTTGAGCCAGATGATGGTACCTCAAAACATCCAACCCGAAGCTATGGCCAATACTATCATCACGCGAGAGATTGATTGTATTGACTTTCGGGATAAAGATATCCCACAACACAGTTTACACAAGGATAATCCCTTGTATATTACAACTTTAATTGGGGATGTAGTTGTCAAACGAGTCTTGATTGATAATGGCTCATCTCTAAACATCTGCACCTTTGACTTCTACCAACGATTTGGTTTTAGAAGTGATGAAATGAAGAAGACTGATATGATTATCAAAGCCTTTAATGACGAAACACAAGAAACGTGTGGAGTCATTACCCTCCCATTGCAAGTTGGTCCTAGAACCCTTGAGACAACTGTGTTCATTGTACATTGCCCAGCATCGTACAATATACTTTTGGGTCGCCCTTGGATTAACGCCATGCGAGCAGTCCCATCAACTTTACACCAATGTGTTAAGTTTGAGTTTAAAAATCAGTTGGTCACTATTCATGGTGACCCTAGACCTTTTGATATGTGTGCATTGGCAGAACCAGTTGGAGTGCAATTTTGCCCTGCTCTGTCATCCACATATCCTAGTTCTTCTTCATCTAAAACTGTGAAATATAAACCCATCATTTCATCTATTCCTCCTCCATTAACTTCATCTTCCCATATAGATCAACCACCTTCTAAACAAATCACTGTAGAACATCAAAAAGCTCTTAAAACTACAACCAATTCTTCAAGTTCTAATCCCATAAATTCAAAACCTTCAGACACATCTATCATACCTTCCACATCTCAAGACATAGGTAATAAGCCTTCTACATCTTATGCCCTTTCTGATGATCTTTTACCAGATTTATCTACAACCTTAATATCAAAAAAAATGAATGCTTTCATGCAAGATTCAGACCTTTTAAATCAATTGCCGCCATCTCCTCGTACTTTGGGCCTCCCACAACCTATGGGAAGTACTTACCAAGTCGGGAGTTGCGCCTTCATGTACAAAGGATATGACTGGGGAAGAATCCCTCAGAATATCAAAACCCATCATGATGGATATGCTCGGTGCTATTTTACCAACGATTATATTAAAGCTAAACCCATGATGCTTAAAATGGGATATAAAGGGAAAGGCTTAGGACCTTTCCAAAATGGCATGAAAGAACCTTTCGAGGTAGAACCATGGCCTCGCCCGATGTGGTGTGGGCCTATTACCTAGTAAGGGTCAACCCTTTCCTTTTGAGGATGATGATCATCTCATATGCTATCAAGACTATTTGGATAGACATGTTGATTTACCTCTTAAAAATCCGTCATTTTCATGCAACATGCTATCCATAGCATACCCCGAAATGATTGCTGGACCCCGATGAAGAGTTGGAAGGAGATATCTTCCATGATGTCTCTGTTGAAGAGATGTTGTACAACGGGTTTTATTTTGATGGTTCTATACCAACCATAGCTCAACTTGAGGCCACCGACCCTCAGAACGAATTATCTAAATTAACTTTACAAGAGTTACAAGAGTTGGGCGTTTCACCTGCCCCACCTAATTTTGAAAGAGATCTACACATGGAGGTAGAAAATGTCATTAAAATTAATATTGGAACTGAGGACAACCCTCACATAATCAACATTGGAGCAGAACTAAGTCAAGAAAAACAAGAACAATACATTGCATTTCTTAAAGAGTATGAAGATGTCTTCGCTTGGACATATGAAGATATGCCAAGTCTAGACCCTTCCGTAGTCATGCACCATCTAGTGGTCCATCCGGATGCTAAACCTCGTTAAACAAAAACTTAGAAAAATGCATCCCAAAGTGGCTCTTGCTAGTCAAAGGGGAGTTAGAAAAACTCTCGAATGTTATCTTCATACAAGCTATTGATTATGCTGAATGGATCTCCAATGTAGTTCCAAGTCACCAAGAAAGAAGCCACCAAAGTTAGGGTTTGCACAGATTTCGAGAGATATTAACGCTGCATGCCCTAAAGACGACTTTCCTCTTCCAAATATGGACCAAATTATTGATTTTACTGTCGGAAGTGGGATGATGTCCTTAATGGATGGATTCTCCGGCTATAATCAGATCAGGATAGCTCCTGAAGACCAGGCTAAAACAGCCTTCATTACCCCCTGGGGTACCTTTTGCTGGAAAGTGATGCCCTTTGGCCTAAAGAATGTCGGGGCAACTTATCAACGGGCTATGACCTACATCTTTCATGATATGATGCATGATATCCTACATGATTATGTAGATGATATTATAGCTCGCTCTCTTATTGAAGATCATCATTTAGACGATTTAAGAAAAGTTTTTAATCGATTACGAGAATATCTCATTCGATTAAATCCAACAAAATGTATATTCGGAGTTAAATCCGGCAAGTTATTAGGGGTTTTAGTTTCTTTACGTGGTATCAAAATTGACCCTCTCAAAATTGCGGCTATCACTGATATGCCCGCACCCACTAATATATCTGAATTACGAAGTTTACAAGGTAAACTTCAAGCTATCCATCGCTTCATTGATAAGCTGGCGGACAAAACTGGTCCCTTTCTTAAACTCCTTAAGAAGGACGTCCCCTTTAATTGGGACACGAAATGTAGAGAAGCTTTTGAACTTCTCAAGCAATATCTCCTTAACCCTCCGGTGCTTTCATCGCCTAAATCTGATCGCCCATTTCTTCTATATATTTCTGCTTCAGATTCTGCCTTAGGAGCTATGTTAGCTCAGCTTGATGATGAAAAATGAGAACGTGCTAATTATTACATTAGCCGCACCTTCATCAGTTATGAAACCCGCTATACAGCGTTAGAGAAGTTATGTCTAGCAGTCGTGTTTGCTACGCAAAAATTACGACATTACATGCTTAGCCAAAAAACGTATGTCATTGCCAAATATGATCCTTTAAGATATCTCATGAGTCGACCTTATTTATCGGGTCGCACAGCCAAGTGGGTTCTTGCTCTAAGCGAGTTTGATCTCACCTTCATAGGAAAGAAGTCTGTTAAGGGTCAAATCATAGCAGATCAATTAGCTGCTGCACCCTTAGAGTCTACTCATCCCCTCATTATCGAGTTTCCTGATGAATGCCTTCAATTAGAGGCAGACCTTGTTGAACAATGGTCCTTATACTTTGATGGAGCCCGATGCATGAGTGGGGGTCAGTGCGGGTATTATTTTAATATCTCCGCAAAAACATCTTATTCCTCCTGTCCTTCAAACTAACCTTTGCTTGCACCAACAATCTCGCTGAGTATGAAGCTCTAATCCTTGGATTACGAGCCGCTTTAGCGCTTAAAATTAAAAACCTCTTAGTTTTTGGGGATTCCCAATTGGTTATAAACCAAATTAATGAAGTTTATCAAACCAGAGATGATAAACTTCGCCCATATAAGGCCTATGTTTTACAACTAATGGCCTTGTTTGATCAAGTTACCTTGGAAGCCATTCCTCGAACTAGCAACCGTGCAGTCGATGCCATGGCCGCCGCTGCATCTCTCTTGCCCTTGGAGTTAGACGACGAATATGCCACTATCATCATTCGTCGACTCCAGGAACCCGCTTCACATAAGTCATGCTTAGAGCCTTTGGATGTGTTTCTAATCAAGGAAACTACTCCTGAACTCTGGTATACAGACATATTTGATTTCCTCCAAAATGGGACTTTCCCTGCTAATTCTAATCGCAACCGGCGTCGGTTATTACGTCGACGAGCAAGTCGATTTGTAATCATTGGCAATACTTTATATAGGAGATCTTTTGAAGGTATCCTATTAAGATGTCTAAATTTAGAAGAGTCTAAATCAGCCTTGAGTGAAGCCCACGATGGATCTTGTGGAGGACACTTTAGTGGTAGCGTCATTGCTAAAAAGCTCCTTCGGATAGGATACTTTTGGCCTACCATGGAAACGGATGCACATGAATATGTGCGCCATTGCGACAAGTGTCAAAAACATGCTGACCTTGTCCATGCGCCTGCACAAGAGCTGCAAGCTATTTCTTCTCCTTGGCCCTTTTCTAAATGGGGCTTGGATATTATTGGTAAAATTAACCCTGTGTCTTCTGATGGACATAAGTTCATCATAACCGCCACTGAGTATTTCACGAAGTGGGTTGAAGCTATGCCTTTAGCTTCCTGCACTGGTTCACAAGTCTCTAAATTCATTTTTAATCAAATCATCTGTAGGTTCGGAATTCCTGCAAATCTCATCTCTGACAATGGAACTCCATTCAAAAATAAAGATGTTAAAAAATTATGTCAAAAATATAAGATTCAACATCGCTGGTCTACTCCCTATTATCCTCAGGGTAATGGTCAAGCGAAGCTTCTAACAAAACTCTAATCAAAATTCTTAAAAGACTAGTCAATAAACCGGCCGTGGATCGGCATATTCAATTATATCCAGCCCTGTGGGCTTATCGAACTAGTGTTCGAACCCCCACGGGCACTTCACCATTTGTTTTGGTATATGGTGCCGAAGCAGTTTTCCATTTGAATTAGAAGTTCCTTCTTTGGCTCTGCTACTTCAAGACACCGAAGTAGGAGATGAATATCGCTGTTGTGGCAACTCGATCAGTTGGAACTCCTAGACGAAAAATGCATCAATGCTTTAGAGCATCTCCGTGCATACCAAAACAAGCTTAAAAGAGCATATAATAAGAAAGTTCGTCATCGATCCTTTGAGATTGGCGATCTTGTTCTAAAAGAAAATCAAAAAAATACAAATGCAACCAAAGAACTGAAAGGTAAATTTGAGCCCAACTGGCTTGGACCATACATCATTACTGCAAAATTTGAATCAGGAGCATATAAATTATCTACCTTAGATGGTAAAGAACTTAAAGAACCCATGAATATTTTACATCTCAAACGTTATTATGCATAAATTTGATTATTTCATCCATGTATATATTTGTTCAAAATCATTATCTTGTATTTCTTTCAATTTATTCAAAAACCCTCAAAAACATTCATAAAATCTTCAAAAATCTTCAAAAATATTTATTGCATTTATTTTGTAAAGTTCCTTTTGCTTTAAAACAAAAATCAACATAAAAATCCAAAAACAGCTATATGCTTGACTCTTTCGAAACCAAAACAATATACAGAATAAAGAGAGAGTCAACATTCTCAAAACTTTCTCAAAATCATTATTTTCTTACAATTATTGCAATTATATGTTTCAACTTATTTTGGATAAAACTAGCATTTATTTGGCATCCCTCACTTGCACACTCACACAATAAATATCTTGATTTTATCTGGCATGATTACTAATCTCTCTTATATCAAAGTTCACAAAATTCAATTAAATAAAGTTTGAGCATAGAGAATTGATCTTGTTATTTACTTAAACCAAGCACATCTTTTCACAATAAAATGATTATATTTGTAATTTCCATGTTTTGCTACATAGTAGAACCGATTTCTTGAGTGAAAAGTTTCCCCTGCTATCCTATCATGCACATGGTCTAGAATCTTTGAGAATTGGCAAAAGGACAAGCTCACCCCTACCCAGAATAAAAATCCCTTGCTCTACAGACTAATCCGAGCAAGTATCCCTAGAAAAAGAAAAAGAAAAGAAAAATTCAAGAAAAAGAAAAGAGAAAAGAAAAATGTTATTCTATATCATTCCAGCAATATTTCAAGCACTATCTCAAAAAGAAATACAAAACAAAAAATAAGCAAAGTTCAAAAGAAAGCAAAAGCAAAAGCAATAAAATCCCTTTCCCTACCCTTTGAAAAAGAAAAGAAGGGTGGATGAGCTTGAATCCCCGGAATTCTCAATTATTCGAAAAGCATGAGGTAAGCCCCATAACAGGTGGTTTGTGCCCAACCTGCTTGGCCTTGGGTAACTCCTAGCGTGGCGATATGTCCGTCACATTAGCGACCTTCTTTTGTACGAACCTATGTCTGCTTATGGATTAGCTAGCTCTTGATAATCCGATCTACATAGTAGCCTAGTATGGTTATATGCATCTACATCATGGTTAATGAACACTTAGTTGGTTTATTCAAATCACTTGTATCATAGTATCTTGCTCAAAACTGGTAACTGAACCATACAATTGCACACACATTTGTATTTGAGAGATTTTGTCTATCATTATGATAAATCAAGATTGGCAATGAATTCACTTATGCACATGGGATTCCTTATAAATCTAATTTTTTTCTTCAAAATACTTTGAAATATTATTTTTGCAACTTGTTTGGAATAATCAAGTACAATTATTTACCACAAAGACAACTATATAATAGAAGAAATCAAAAATTTCAATTAAAACATATCATATATATCTTATCGACTTTCGCGACGATGGTATAATTCCAAAACCAAAATTGGAATTTTATGCTTAGCGCAAGTCCTCATTTTCATCTTTTCTGTTCATTAAAAATCAATCATGCAATAAAACTATCCTTTCTTTGATCTTCGCGATGATGGTATAAGTCTATACCTACATATTCTATGCCTAGCGCAAACCATTGTAACAATATTTTCTCCAATTTATCAAAATTCATAAAAACCATATGACTTCATTCTATTACACAAATTATGCTTTTCAAAAGCAAACACATTTTTATTATTTCATGTCATTATGTCAACCTTTGCATTTTGCAATGATGGTATAATTCTTAAGGAATTATTCAACAATTTTATCACACTTAGGAATTTATGCCTAGCAAAAATCATTTTACAATATTTCATGCATAATATTTTTATGGAAATCTGAAAACAAACCATCATCATCATCATTTGCATCATCACAACAAAGTCTTAAGACAGTCTCTTAAGCACTCTTTTCTTTTAACAATATTTCTATCCTGGGACTAGCTTGACGACCGAGTGAGCAGCGACTCCATGAAATGGTCTATAATAGCGACAATGTCCTTTGAAATTATTGTTAGAAATCTCTTTTTATTTTTATCACATTTCATTACAACCAATCAATTTGTTACATCAGATTATTTCATTTAAAATATTTATAGCATGACATCCAAGTTATAATATTTTCCAAAACGACATAATTACATGAATCATCAATAAAATCATTACATCAATCAACTCAATCAATCAATCAAACATAAAAAGCATCATAAGCATCACATAAGACAAGTCATATGATCAAAAAATATCTCATCTATATATATCAACGGAATATATACATCATCAAAACTAGATTGGTATGCCACAATCTGTACCTCGGCATACTCAATCCTCTATCAATACAAGTATAATACAATATCAGTGGCAGTATCCCGCCCTCTAGCCTCGAGAGCCTCTAGAGCTCTCGGCCTCATCTCCTCCCCCGCCCTGCGGAGGACGAGGTGGTCCCATCGCAGTATGTGTGGTACTACGAGTCCTCGTCATCGACCGGGATGAGCTCCTCGTCGACCCTGTCCTGATAGGATCTGCTATGGCAGGTGGCAACTGTACCCTCTGGCCCTCTGGCACCGCCTGGTAGTATAGCGCCTGATAGAATGCGGTCTGAGAAACCGACCGCAGCAGCTCCTGAGTGCTTACCCCTCCGCCTCGTGCCCTGAGACGAGCATTCTCGTCTCGTAGCTATGACACCTCAGCCTGGTGTTGTGCAGCTGCATCCTGTAACGTCTGCACCTGAGCTCGCAGACGATCTCTCTCTGCCCGGAGAGTAGCCATCTCGCTACTCTCTCCAATGTCCACACCCTTGCCCTTATCAGGCGATGGTGGCCTCTATGGAGATGGGGGTCTCGCCTCCCTCCTCTCCCTCTCCCTCTGCCGTGGCCTCTCCTGTGCCTGTGGCCTCCTCTGCTCTCCTCTGCCGTGACCCCGGGCTGCCTCTACCACCGCCTGGCATCGCCTCCCTATCCGACGCACAACTGCGTGGATCGGTCCCTGTGCCCTCGTCATCCGAGGAGGGCGGATGCCTGCGTACCAGGCATCGTAGCCATCGGCTACCCCTACGTCGTCCCCATCCACTGGCTGAATGGGGGCATCGTCCACGTCCTGACTCCAGAATCGTTGCATGTCCGGAGCCCCCCCGAAGGGTCTCCCCTCTCCATCTCGCCAGCAGACTCGCCTGATGCGAGCCAGCTCCTGTGCATCCTCTGCCCACCCTGGATGCTGCCTCCATGGCCTCCAGGTGATCTGGTCTGGGACCAAGTCATCCAGTAGTCTCCGGGACACCGGCAGGTCGATCCGTCACTGTGCCCCTCTCCGGAGCCACCAGTAGAAGACTCGGGGCCTCTCCCCGTCAACCCTTGTCAGTGGAAGCCCTACCGGCCTCCGCACCGCAATGTGCTCCCAGCACCAAACCTGTAGGAGCGATGTCATAACCAGACATCGGCCGCCCTTGTATACGACCCCATGCAGGATCCTATACAATCGGCATAGAACAAAGCTGCCCCAAGAAAATCTGTAGCCATGGTCGCGCATGTCGCAGATCACATCTGCCAGCATCCATGGTACCCTGCATCCGCTCTGGTGGCACAACAGAAGTCCACCAACCACCCCAGCCAAAACTCGTGTCAGTGTAGATGCCCCAGGCATCTGGCGCAGTGCCTCGATGTTCACTCCGCCCTTCTCCAGGGCGAAGCTCGGGTCACCGCAGAGTCGTCCCATCGCGTGGCCCTGATTGGCCGTAGGTGTGATCATCCTCCCTTGTATGGGGATTCTAAGAATCCTCCATACATCCTCTAGTGTGGGAGTCATCTCCCCTGTCGGTAACCGGAAGCATGAAGAGCCCGGGTACCACCTCTCTGCTAGGGCCGTCAGTAGCCCCATGTCTGAGATACTTGTGGCATCTCTGCCACATGTAGTAAGCCGGCCTGTGCCAGCTGATCTCGCTCTACCTGTGTCAGAGCGGCCAAGTCATCTCTTAATCCTCCATATTTCCACTCTCTGCTCTTTAGTAATCCTCTCTGCAAGCATAAACAATCAAAACAACAAACAATCATTAATAACAATTTTAGCAATCAATAATGCAACTTAAAGATCAAAATTTTGCAATTGATGATATCGCCCACTATTGGCCGATATCGTCCGAAATTTGAGCAAAATCGTCTCCGATTTCGCGTGTCGAAATCGTCCCTTTTTCGCCGATTTCGCCCTTGGGCGAAATTGACGAACTTGAGACGATTTCGTCGAACTAGGGACGATTTCGTTCGGACGACGTCGATGGCCAAAAACGGCCGCGATGCTCAAAATTCACCTAAAAATCCATCTAAAAAGCATGTAAAATCAAATTAAATCAATCTAAACTAAGTTTAAACCCTTACCCGTAGACCGCGGCGGACCTCTGCAGATCTGTGCGCTGTCTCTACCATTTTTGCTCCAGAGCTCTAAAAACAGTAAAATGAACAGTAACAAATGAATTAGGGTTTTACCCTATTTTTCTTAATTTTATTCAAATAATTCAAATAATTTTTGCTTTTTCGCGTTTTTACCTCAAACGTTCGATTTGGGTAAAAACACGGAGGGGGCACCATAGTAAGTTGTCGTACGATTCGACCAAGAATCGTCGCCTAAAAATGGGAATAATTTTTTGCTTTCTCGTAGATCGAGAAGAACTCATCTTTAACGCATTTTCTTCGGAAAATTCGCTAAAGAGGGGGCAAAATGTAGCACCCTAAAATTGGCGGAGTAAAATTGGAATAATTACATTCACCTTAGTAAATAAATTTAAATTCAAATTTAACCTCCCAAACCGCCCGTTAACCGCCGAGAAACCCGTTTCCTCCTTTTTCGTGCCATTTTTAGCGAGTTGTTTTGACCGTTTGACGATATCGTCTCCGATCGGACGATATCGCCCCATATTTGACGATTTCGTCCGGACTAGAACGTCCAAACGATTTCGTCGCAAAACTGAATTTGCATAGTTGGAATCCGTTCCAACGGGTCTCCAATCCGGGCGGAAGCGTGTCCGCGCCGTTGGGACCCTTCCCCCGTTGGAGATCTCCCAAATTGGGATGATCTCCAACCTCCCAACAACTATCCTATGCCTATTTAACTCTAAGACTTTTCCCTCCCCAACCCCTGGCTGAATTTTTATGCAAATTGAACCCCTATGCTCTAAAACATCGTAATTCATATTTTGCATTAGTCCTATAGTCATTTTATTGCAGGTACACCATTGGTTTTCAGCCGGAGCCAACACCTATCGCAGCCGACGAACCTGTCAAGATCGGAGGCGATCTCGTCAAATTCGGGACGATCTCGTACTGATGCGAGACGATTTCGACTGCAGCACACATCGAGGCAATCAGTGCCTGGAGTTTGCTCTTCTTCTGTCTCTTTTTCTACTCATTTTATGCTATAAATTAGATTGTTTATTCAGCTTTTTATACTATATTGCATCTTGGAGTTCACCCATTTTATCTAGTTTGCATATTAAGATCATATTTGCTCATCTAAACACACGTGATTTGCATTTGTACTTATTTGTTCATGTATAGTTGTTCAACACTCATACTTTCTTTTCATATCATATTTCCCTTGCTTTTGCAAAATAGAATTTCTTGTATTTCGTATCCATTTCTATGTTGCAGGTTTCGCAAGTCGTCTGATGAATTCGTCTAGATCTGACGATATCGTCGGATTAGAGACGATCTTGTCGATCTAGACGATTTTGTCAAATTGAAGGCGATCCTGTCAAATTCCAGACGATCTGGACTGCTTCAAGCATCAGAAACTCCATCAGACTTCCGGATCAGGTAATCTTCATTGGCCTCTCTAGCAAATTTTCTATGTTTTATGTTTCCTTTTGTTTTCTTGTATTCATTTAAATTGCATTTTCATGTAGTTTAAGTTAGAATCATTCGGCCAAACCTAGGATGAATGTTTAAAAATAAAACGAACTCATCAAAACTCATTCCCAAAACCTAGGCGTGGAAACCGCCGTCAAATGTTTCCTGGTGAACCCACCATCCGTCGAAAAATCACCAAAATGCACCTCCCTTGAGAGGCGGGACCTTCGCAAAGTCCTCTCGTCCGAGGTACCGCACCATCCTTTTCCCATCCTCCTTCCGGGCGCGGATCCAATAGCCTCAAGGTAGGGATGCGAAAAATTTGGAGCGATACATTTTGGTGAACCCGACGTGAATGCATCATAACCTTTTGAACAAAAACAAACAAAGACAAAAAAAAAAAAAAAAAAACTAAAACTTAGATGCATTTTAAAACATTTAAGGTTCAAAATCATGTTTAGATGGTAGCTCCTAAAAAGAGGTTAGCAGTTACTATAAACGTAGTAAACCAATTAGCGGCCATAGAAGTTAATTCTGTCCTTAGTGTCCCTGAAGCAAGTAGAAATCAATCCTTGTGGGACGAGCTTATCAGGAGACTTAGTATCATTTCATCTAGGTCCACACAACTTAAACAGATTAAGAGGCTAGTCTTGGATAGAATCCTGGATCCTCATCAATTAGTGTTCTATCATGAACTTCAGAGAGCTTGCCATAGGTGGTTAGCCTATAGGAGAGCTTTAGTATCTTCAGAGTTGTTAAGCTTCGAGGAATACCTCGAGAATGCACCGTTATTGTACACCGATTCCTAGGCCTTGTAGAGGACCAAGAAGTTGTTCTCATAGATAGGGAAAGATGGAATAGAGTTCCGCGAGCTGTGCTATATCGAGAGTATTGCCATGAGCTTTACTTTTATCAACCAGCATCTGAGATAGACAATATCACCATAGCCCTTTTCATCAAATTCTTAAAAGAAAACTTTCAATTTGAAGAAGAACATTTCATGACCCCTGAACGACTTGAACCTATTAATGATATTCATAAGTTATTCATAGAAGATTAGTTCATCTACTTTCAGCCTTATTATTATTGTGTGCATTTATTGTTTCATTTGTTGTCTTTATTATATTGTTTCAAAGAAAAACTAAAAATCAAAAAAAAAAAAAAAAAAAAAAAACATAGTAAAAAACTTAAACATTTCATTTACAATATTGCATTAGGTATATATAAATATATACCTTTTAATTTGTTGCATATATATATATATATATAAATATATATATATTTGCTGAAATCAAAACTTAGCACCATGACTAAACTTAGGAATGGTAAAGAAATTTTAGGAGAAGGAGAAGATTGGCTACAAAATACAACTGAAAACCCAAATGTCCTTCTTGGAGATACAAATCCGGAAGGTGAAACTCTAGGTCAATCAGATGAAGACTTAGGTGAAGATAAGGAACAAGAAGGAAGTGTTAAAGAATCTTCATCCCCTAGAATAGCTCCAAATGGAGGCATCACTTTTGACAACGCAGAACATTTTCAAAAATTTCTTAATCAACATATCGACATCCTTAATGTGGCAGTCCGTATTGATAAAGGGGAAATTAGTGATGCTCAAGCAGCCTTAGAACGGGCGCTTGATATGCAAACTAATCCCTTGTCTTTCATTGATCAAGAAAGTGATAAGGGTGGACCATCTAATGCGAATATGGTCACTATAGCCCAAGCCATGACCAAACAACGGGTCACCCAACCTCCTAAGCAACCTGTTACTCAACCTAAAATCACTCCCGCACAAAAGAAAATTCCCTTCACTACTTCCTTCCTCCAAACAATTGAGCAAAATGCTTTAAATAGACAAAAATCTAAAACAAAGCCAAATACAAACTTTCAACAATCTACAATACAACACAATCCAACTTCAAAACTCCTCCATAATATTTTTCCTACCAATGTTTTACACAATAGTAACATGGCATCTAATCTGCATGTTCCTCCATCCTACGCCCATAACACTTATGGCAATGCCCCACCGAATCAATATGGGGGGCAAACTAGTAGTTTGGAAGCTATGGTGAAACAATTGGCTTCACGTATGGACCGGATAGATCCCTACCGTCCCTCGTACAATTATCGAGAGATTTGTAGCCAACCATTGGATCCCATAGTGGTAGCTCAACCATACCCTAAACATTTTCCCATGCCCGTCCTGCCTATCTATAAAGGAACCGAAGATCCCATAGAACATCTTCGCATGTTTAGGATAGCATGTCATGACATATCGCATAACGACTTGCTATTACTAAAAATGTTCCCCAAAAGTTTAGGTGGAATGGCGTTAGAGTGGTATTATCAATTGCCCACTCATTCCTTAAGAAACTTTGAAGAAACAGTTGAGTCATTTGTTCATCAATTTAGTGCCTACATCGAGAGGCATGTAACTATTAAAGACCTATACAATTTAAAACAAGATAAAGACGAATGTTTTGCTGATTTCTTAGCAAGATGGAGACAATTGACAGGAAAACCGCACTTTGTGCTACCCTATAGGGAAATGTTAGACATTTTCATTAACAATTTACAAGAACAACTTTCTTATGAGCTATCAACAACTACTTTGACTACCTTCGATCAAGCTATAGACTTAGCTCGAAGAGTAGAAGATGCCCTCATTAGGAGAGGCCAACTTAGAAAGAAGGATGATGAGAAAACATCTAGAAATCAATATAAAAACAAACAAGGTTGTCGGTGATGGAGTCACTGACAGTAGAAATGTTGCTAATGTCAATG
The DNA here is from genome assembly GCA_028583015.1 of Wollemia nobilis. Lineage (NCBI taxonomy): Eukaryota > Viridiplantae > Streptophyta > Pinopsida > Araucariales > Araucariaceae > Wollemia > Wollemia nobilis. The sequence goes on from JAQPPZ010000030.1 coordinate 10,867,579, forward strand.
CAACAAAAACAACAAAAAAATTCATCTTGAAACCTCCCGATAAGCCTCCTCGAGAGTTCACTAGATTAAACCAACCTTTATCAACTATTTTACCTCAACTTCTTGAAAGAGGTTTAATCCAACTATCCGGGAACCTGACCCAAGCATACCCGGATATAGAGCTGATTTGCACTGTGATTTTCATAGAGGTCCTGGACATTCTACCAACGCTTGTAAGAGATTGAAACATAAAATACAAGATTTGATTGACAATAATGAAATGGAAGTGCAAGCCTTCCAACCTAAACAAAACCCTCCTAATAATACCCAAAAGACTGTTCCCCAAAATCAAAATCAGAATGCCAATCAAACTTTAGACATATTTCAACACCCTTTACCAAGACATGGTAAAGAGGTAGCCAATCAAATTGAACATCACAATGTTCCCCCTCCTACCCGATATGTAGGAACCATTAGCGGGCAATTACCTGTTCAGGACTCTCACACATTCGACACAACCTTATCCCTGGTTACAACCAGGCCCTTACATAATTTTCAAACTTCCGATTCTAGCGATATAGAGTCAGATAGTGAGAGTGAAGTAGACACCATTCAATCGAATAGTTCTGAAAACGAATCAGATCCTATTCAACCTATCACAGATGCTAATGTTCCAGAAGAACCATTTCCCAGAAGAGTCACTACTCGACCTTCTTCTAATGAAGTCCTTCCTTATGAACAAGCCATAAACTCTCAACCGAGACCCTTTCAACGTCATCACTATAACATTGTAGGTACCATCGGAGTCGTCACCCGACAACAAGCTCAAAATCCCCAACAAGAACCAAACCGAATGATGGATCAGCTCCATTTGTTCGAAAAATCCTAATAAAGGAAATCATGCTCCTATTGTTCAAACTAAACCCCCTTACAGCATTAATGAGCAATTGTCTAATACCACCGCCAGAATCTCCCTTTTAGATTTATTAAGATCCTCCCCCACCCATAGGGATGAATTGATGCTTACTTTGAGCCAGATGATGGTACCTCAAAACATCCAACCCGAAGCTATGGCCAATACTATCATCACGCGAGAGATTGATTGTATTGACTTTCGGGATAAAGATATCCCACAACACAGTTTACACAAGGATAATCCCTTGTATATTACAACTTTAATTGGGGATGTAGCTATCAAACGAGTCCTGATTGATAATGGCTCATCTCTAAACATCTGCACCTTTGACTTCTACCAACGATTTGGTTTTAGAAGTGATGAAATGAAGAAGACTGATATGATTATCAAAGCCTTTAATGACGAAACACAAGAAACGTGTGGAGTCATTACCCTCCCATTGCAAGTTGGTCCTAGAACCCTTGAGACAATCGTGTTCATTGTACATTGCCCAACGATCGTACAATATACTTTTGGGTCGCCCTTGGATTAACGCCATGCGAGCAGGCCCATCAACTTTACACCAATGTGTTAAGTTTGAGTTTAAAAATCGGTTGGTCACTATTCATGGTGACCCTAGACCTTTTGATATGTGTGCATTGGCAGAACCAGTTGGAGTGCAATTTTGCCCTGCTCTGTCATCCACATATCCTAGTTCTTCTTCATCTAAAACTGTGAAATATAAACCCATCACTTCATCTATTCCTCCTCCATTAACTTCATCTTCCCATATAGATCAACCACCTTCTAAACAAATCACTGTAGAACATCAAAAAGCTCTTAAAACTACAACCAATTCTTCAAGTTCTAATCCCATAAATTCAAAACCTTCAGACACATCTATCATACCTTCCACATCTCAAGACATAGGTAATAAGCCTTCTACATCTTATGCCCTTTCTGATGATCTTTTACCAGATTTATCTACAACCTTAATATCAGAAAAAATGAATGCTTTCATGCAAGATTCAGACCTTTTAAATCAATTGCCGCCATCTCCTCGTACTTTGGGCCTCCCACAACCTATGGGAAGTACTTACCAAGTCGGGAGTTGCGCCTTCATGTACAAAGGATATGACTGGGGAAGAATCCCTCAGAATATCAAAACCCATCATGATGGATATGCTCGGTGCTATTTTACCAACGATTATATTAAAGCTAAACCCATGATGCTTAAAATGGGATATAAAGGGAAAGGCTTAGGACCTTTCCAAAATGGCATGAAAGAACCTTTCGAGGTAGAACCATGGCCCGCCCGATGTGGTGTGGGCCTATTACCTAGTAAGGGTCAACCCTTTCCTTTTGAGGATGATGATCATCTCATATGCTATCAAGACTATTTGGATAGACATGTTGATTTACCTCTTAAAAATCTGTCATTTTCATGCAACATGCTATCCATAGCATACCCTGAAATGATTGCTGACCCCGATGAAGAGTTGGAAGGAGATATCTTCCATGATGTCTCTGTTGAAGAGATGTTGTACAACGGGTTTTATTTTGATGGTTCTATACCAACCATAGCTCAACTTGAGGCCACCGACCCTCAGAACGAATTATCTAAATTAACTTTACAAGAGTTACAAGAGTTGGGCGTTTCACCTGCCCCACCTAATTTTGAAAGAGATCTACACATGGAGGTAGAAAATGTCATTAAAATTAATATTGGAACTGAGGACAACCCTCACATAATCAACATTGGAGCAGAACTAAGTCAAGAAAAACAAGAACAATACATTGCATTTCTTAAAGAGTATGAAGATGTCTTCGCTTGGACATATGAAGATATGCCAGGTCTAGACCCTTACGTAGTCATGCACCATCTAGTGGTCCATCCGGATGCTAAACCTGTTAAACAAAAACTTAGAAAAATGCATCCCAAAGTGGCTCTTGCTAGTCAAAGGGGAGTTAGAAAAACTCCTGAATGTTATCTTCATACAAGCTATTGATTATGCTGAATGGATCTCCAATGTAGTTCCAGTCACCAAGAAAGAAGCCACCAAAGTTAGGGTTTGCACAGATTTCAGAGATATTAACGCTGCATGCCCTAAAGACGACTTTCCTCTTCCAAATATGGATCAAATTATTGATTTTACTGTCGGAAGTGGGATGATGTCCTTAATGGACGGATTCTCCGGCTATAATCAGATCAGGATAGCTCCTGAAGACCAGGCTAAAACAACCTTCATTACCCCCTGGGGTACCTTTTGCTGGAAAGTGATGCCCTTTGGCCTAAAGAATGCCGGGGCAACTTATCAACGGGCTATGACCTACATCTTTCATGATATGATGCATGATATCCTACATGATTATGTAGATGATATTATAGCTCGCTCTCTTATTGAAGATCATCATTTAGACGATTTAAGAAAAGTTTTTAATCGATTACGAGAATATCTCATTCGATTAAATCCAGCAAAATGTATATTCGGAGTTAAATCCGGCAAGTTATTAGGGGTTTTAGTTTCTTTACGTGGTATCGAAATTGACCCTCTCAAAATTGCGGCTATCACTGATATGCCCGCACCCACTAATATATCTGAATTACGAAGTTTACAAGGTAAACTTCAAGCTATCCGTCGCTTCATTGATAAGCTGGCGGACAAAACTGGTCCCTTTCTTAAACTCCTTAAGAAGGACGTCCCCTTTAATTGGGACACAGAATGTAGAGAAGCTTTTGAACTTCTCAAGCAATATCTCCTTAACCCTCCGGTGCTTTCACCGCCTAAATCTGATCGCCCATTTCTTCTATATATTTTTGCTTCAGATTCTGCCTTAGGAGCTATGTTAGCTCAGCTTGATGATGAAAAACGAGAACGTGCTAATTATTACATTAGCCGCACCTTCATCAGTTATGAAACCCGCTATACAATGTTAGAGAAGTTATGTCTAGCAGTCGTGTTTGCTACGCAAAAATTACGACATTACATGCTTAGCCAAAAAACGTATGTCATTGCCAAATATGATCCTTTAAGATATCTCATGAGTCGACCTTATTTATCGGGTCGCACGACCCAAGTGGGTTCTTGCTCTAAGCGAGTTTGATCTCACCTTCATAGGACAAAAGTCACGTTAAGGGTCAAATCATAGCGAGATCAATTAGTCGTTGCACCCTTAGAGTCTACTCATCCCCTCATTATCGAGTTTCCTGATGAATGCCTTCAATTAGAGGCGAGACCTTGTTGAACAATGGTCCTTATACTTTGATGGAGCCCGATGCATGAGTGGGGCTCAGTGCGGGTATTATTTTAATATCTCCGCAAAAACATCTTATTCCTCTGTCCTTCAAACTAACCTTTGCTTGCACCAACAATACTGCTGAGTATGAAGCTCTAATCCTTGGATTACGAGCCGCTTTAGCGCTTAAAATTAAAAACCTCTTAGTTTTTGGGGATTCCCAATTGGTTATAAACCAAATTAATGAAGTTTATCAGACCAGAGATGATAAACTTCGCCCATATAAGGCCTATGTTTTACAACTAATGGCCTTGTTTGATCAAGTTACCTTGGAAGCCATTCCTCGAACTAGCAACCGTGCAGCCGATGCCATGGCCGCCGTTGCATCTCTCTTGCCCTTGGAGTTAGACGACGAATATGCTACTATCATCATTCGTCGACTCCAGGAACCCGCTTCACATAAGTCATGCTTAGAGCCTTTGGATGTGTTTCTAATCAAGGAAACTACTCCTGAACTCTGGTATACAGACATATTTGATTTCCTCCAAAATGGGACTTTCCTTGCTAATTCTAATCGCAACCAACGTCGGTTATTACGTCGACGAGCAAGTCGATTTGTAATCATTGGCAATACTTTATATAGGAGATCTTTTGAAGGTATCCTATTAAGATGTCTAAATTTAGAAGAGTCTAAATCAGCCTTGAGTGAAGCCCACGATGGATCTTGTGGAGGACACTTTAGTGGTAGCGTCATTGCTAAAAAGCTCCTTCGGATAGGATACTTTTGGCCTACCATGGAAACGGATGCACATGAATATGTGCGCCATTGCGACAAGTGTCAAAAACATGCTGACCTTGTCCATGCGCTTGCACAAGAGCTGCAGGCTATTTCTTCTCCTTGGCCCTTTTCTAAATGGGGCTTGGATATTATTGGTAAAATTAATCCTGTGTCTTCTGATGGACATAAGTTCATCATAACTGCCATTGAGTATTTCACGAAGTGGGTTGAAGCTATGCCTTTAGCTTCCTGCAACCGGTTCACAAGTCTCTAAATTCATTTTTAATCAAATCATCTGCAGGTTTGGAATTCCTACAAATTTCATCTCTGACAATGGAACTCCATTCAAAAATAAAGATGTTAAAAAATTATGTTAGAAATAAAAATTATTGTTAGAAATCTCTCTTTATTTTATCACATTTCATTACAACCAATCAATTTGTTACATCATATTATTTCATTTAAAATATTTATAGCATGACATCCAAGTTATAATATTTTTCAAAACGACATAATTACATGAATCATCAATAAAGTCATTACATCAATCAACTCAATCAATCAATCAAACATAAAAAGCATCATAAGCATCACATAAGACAAGTCATATGATCAAAAAATATCTCATCTATATATATCAACAGAATATATACATCATCAAAACTAGATTGGTATGCCACAATCTATACCTCGGCATACTCAATACTCTATCAATACAAGTATAATACAATCTCAGTGGCAATATCCCGCACTCTAGCCTCAAGAGCCTCTAGAGCTCTCGTCCTCATATCCTCCCCTGCCCTATAGATGACGAGGTGGTCCCATCGCAGTATGTGTGGTATTGCGAGTCCTCGTCATCGATCGAGATGAGCTCCTCGTCGACCCTGTCCTGATAGGATCTGCTATGGCAGGTGGCAGCTGTACTCTTTGGCCCTCTGGCACCGCCTGGTAGTATAGCGCCTGATAGAATGCGGTCTGAGAAACCAACCGCAGCAGCTCCTGAGTGCTTACCCCTCCGCCTTGTGCCCTGAGACGAGCATTCTCGTCTCATAGCTGCGACACCTCAACCTGGTGCTGTGCAGCTGCATCCTGTAACGTCTGCACCTGAGCTCGCAGACAATCTCTCTTTGCTCGAAGAGTAGCCATCTCGCTACTCTATCCAATGTCCACACCCTTGCCCTTATCAGGTGATGGTGGCCTCTATGGAGATGGGGGTCTCGCCTCCCTCCTCTCCCTCTCCCTCTCCCTCTGTCGTGGCCTCTCGTGTGCCTATGGCCTCCTCTGCTCTCCTTTGTCGTGACCTCGGGCTGCCTCTATCGCCACCTGGAACTGCCTCCCTATTCGATGCACAACTGCGTGGATCGGTCCCTGTGCCCTCGTCATCCAAGGAGGGCGAATTCCTATGTACCAGGCATCGTAGCCATCGGCTACTCCTGCGTCATCCCCATCCACTAGCTGGATGGGGGCATCGTCTGCATCCTGGCTCCAGAAGCGCTGCATGTCAGGAGCCCCGCTAACCGTGGTGTTATCCCAGACAATCCAGGAAAACTCGTAATCCCTAAGAGATGGGATCCCCTGCCGTAGACCGAACTGTCACAAAACTCGGTCATAGTGGTGGAGCTCCACATCTCCCCTCTCCATCCGTAGCCAGCAGACTCTTTCCGATGCGAGCCAGCTCCTATGCATCCTTTGCCCACCCTGGATGCTGCCTCCATGGCCTCCGGGTGATCCGGTGTCCGGGACCAAGTCATCCAGATAGTCTCCGGGACACCGGCGGGTCGATCCGTCACCTGTGCCCCTCTTCGGAGCCACCAGTAGAAGACTCGGGGCCTCTCCCTGTCAACCCCTGTCAGTGGAAGCCCTATCGGCCTCTGCACCGCAATGTTCTCCCAGCACCAAACCTGTAGGAGCGATGTCATAACCAAACATCGGCCGCCCTTGTATACGACCCCATGCAGGATCCTATACAATCGGCATAGAACAAAGCTGCCCCAAGAAAATCTGTAGCCATGGTCGCGCATGTCATAGATCACATCTGCCAGCATCCATGGTACCCTGTAGCCACTCTGGTGGCACAGTAAAAGTCCACCAACCACCCCAGCCAAAACTTGTGTCAGTGTAGATGCCCCAGGCATCTGGCGAAGTGCCTCGATGTTCACTCCGCCCTTCTCCAGGGCGAAGGTTGGGTCACTATAGAGTCGTCCCATCACGTGGCCCTGATTGGCCGCAAGTGTGATCATCCTCCCTTGAATGGGGATTCTAAGAATCCTCCATACATCCTCTAGTGTGGGAGTCATCTCCCCTATCGGTAACCGGAAACATGAAGAGCCCGAGTACCACCTCTCTGCTAGGGCCGTCAGTAGCCCCATTTCTGTAGATACTTGTGGCATCTCTGCCACATGTAGTAAGCCGGCTTGTGCCAGCTGATCTCGCTCTGCCCGTGTCGGAGCGGCCAAGTCATCTCTTAATCCTCCATATTTCCACTCCCTCGCTCTTTAGTAATCCTCTCTGCAAGCATAAACAACCAAAACAACAAACAATCATTAATAACAATTTTAGCAATCAATAATGCAACTTAAAGATCAAAATTTTGCAATTGATGATATCGCCCATTATTGGCCGATATCGTCCGAAATTTGAGCAAAATCGTCCCCAATTTTGCGTGTCGAAATCGTCTTTAATTTGACGAAATCTTCCCTTTTTTGCCGATTTTGCCCTTGGGCAAAATTGACGAACTTGAGACGATTTTGTCGAACTAAGGACGATTTCGTCCGGACAACGTCGATGGCCAAAAACAGTCGCGATGCTCAAAATTCACCTAAAAATCCATCTAAAAAGCATGTAAAATCAAATTAAATCAATTCTAGATCAGTTTAAACCCTTACCCGTAGACCGCGACGGACCTCTGCAGATCTGTGCACTGTCTCTACCATTTTTGCTCCAGAGATCTCAAAATAGTAAAATGAACAGTAACAAATGAATTAGGGTTTTACCCTATTTTTCTTAATTTTATTCAACAATAATTTTTTTGCTTTTTCGCGTTTTTACCTCAAACGTTCGATTTGGGTAAAAACACGGAGGGGGCACCATAGTAAGCTATCGTACGATTCGACCAAGAATCGTCGCCTAAAAATGGGAATAATTTTTTGCTTTCTCGTAGATCGAGAAAAACTCATCTTTAACGCATTTTCTTTGGAAAATTCGCTAAAGAGGGGGCAAAATGTAGCACCCTAAAATTGGCGCAGTAAAATTGGAATAATTACATTCACCTTAGTAAATAAATTTAAATTCAAATTTAACCTCCCAAACCACCCGTTAACCACCGAGAAACTCGTTTCCTCCTTTTTCACGCCATTTTTAGCAGTTGTTTTGACCGTCTGATGATATCGTCTCCGATCAGACGATATCGCCCCGTATTTGACGATTTCATCTCGGACTAGAATGTCCAGGACGATTTCATCGCAAAACCGAATTTGCATAGTTGGAATCCGTTCCAACGGGTCTCCAATCCGGGCGAAAGCGTGTCCGTGCCGTTGGGACCCTCCCCCGTTGGAGATCTCCCAAATTGGGATGATCTCCAACCTCCCAACAACTATCCTATGCCTATTTAACTCTAAGACTTTTCCCTCCCCAACCCCTGGCTGAATTTTTATGCAAATTGAACCCTTATGCTCTAAAACATGGTAATTCATATTTTGCATTAGTCCTATAGTCATTTCATTGTAGGTACACCACTGGTTTTCAGCCGGAGCCAATACATATCGCAGCTGACGAACCTGTCAAGATCGACGGCGATCTCGTCAAATTCGGGACGATCTCATACTGATGCGAGATGATCTCGACTGCAGTCCACATCGAGGCAATCTGTGCCCTGAGTTTGCATTCTATGTCCATTATCTACTGTTTTTGCTTTGCATTAGTTAAGCTTATTACTGCTTTGCATCTTGGAGTTCACCTCATGTAGCCTAGATGCATAATAAAGTCAAAGTTAATCATTAAAACAATGCATTTTACTTAATATGTTATCTAAAGTTATCATTCTAACATTCATACTTTCATTTCTATCATTTTCCCTTGCTTTTGCAATTGTATTTTTTGTTCTTGGTATCCATTTCTGTAGTTGCAGGTTTCTGACGAAATCGTCTGATGATTTCGTCAAATTAGAGACGATCTTGTAAAATTAGAGATGATATCGTCATATTAGAGACGATCTTGTCAGATTAGAGACGATCTTGTCAGATCAATAGATCAGGGACGATCCTGTCATATCAGAGACGATCCTGTCAAATTCCAGACGATCTGGACTGCTTCAAAAATCAAAATCTCCATCAAACATCCGAAATTAGGTATGGCTTTTCTCATCTAGCATATTTTTTGTGTTTTATGTTTAATTTTGTTTTCTGTATTCATTTAATCTGCATCTTCATATAGCATAGCTTAGACGCATTTTGGCCAAACCTAGGACTTGAATGCTTAAGACTAAAAACGAACACATCAAAACACATTCCAAACCTAGGCGTGGAAACTGCCCTTTAATGTTTCCTGGTGAACCCACCATCCGTCGAAAAATCACCAAAATACACCTCCCTTGAGAGGCGGGACCTTCGTGAAGTCCTCTCATCCGAGGTACCGCACCATCCTTTTCCCATCCTCCTTCCGGCGCGGATCCAATAGCCTGAAGGTAGGGATGCGAAAAATTTGGAGCGATACATTTTGGTGAACCCGACGTGAATGCATCATAACCTTTTGAACAAAAACAAACTAGACAAAAAAAAAAAAAAAAAATTAGATGCATTTTAAAACATTTAAGGTTCAAAATCATGTTTAGATGGTAACTCCTAAAAAGAGGTTAGCAGTTACTATAAACATAGTAAACCAATTAGCGGCCATATAAGTTAATTCTGTCCTTAGTGTCCCTGAAGCAAGTAGAAATCAATCCTTGTGGGACGAGCTTATCAAGAGACTTAGTATCATTTCATCTAGGTCCACACAACTTAAACAGATTAAGAGGCTAGTCTTGGATAGAATCCTGGATCCTCATCAATTAGTGTTCTATCATGAACTTCAGAGAGCTTGCCATAGGTGGTTAGCCTATAGTAGAGCTCTTGTATCTGCAAAAGTTTTAACTTTCGGGGAAGATCTTGAAAGCACCGTTATAGTGCGCCCATTTTTAGTTCATATAGATTCCTTAGAAGATGATCTTATAGTTAGGAGAAGATGGAACAAAACTCCTAGAGCTATGTTATATTGTAAATATTGTCGTGAGAATTATTATTTCCAACCGACATCTGAGATAGACAATATTACCATAGCCCTTTTCATCAAATTCTTAAAAGAAAACTTTCAATTTGAAGAAGAACATTTCATGACCCCTGAACGTACTTGAACCTATTAATGATATTCATAGATTATTCATAGAAGATTAGTTCATCTACTTTTAGCCTTATTATTATTGTGTGCATTTCTTGTTTCATTTGCTGTCTTTATTATATTATTTCAAAGAAAAACTAAAAATCCAAATCAAAATAAAAAAAAAAACATAGTAAAAAACTTAAACATTTCATTTACAATATTGCATTAGGTATATATATAAATATATACCTTTTAATTTGTTGCATATATATATATATATATATATATATATATATATATATATATATATATATATATATATATATATATATTCGAAATCAAAACTTAGCACCATGACTAAACTTAGGAATGGTAAAGAAATTTTAGGAGAAGGAGAAGATTGGCTACAAAATACAACCGAAAACCCAAATGTCCTTCTTGGAGATACAAATCCAGAAGGTGAAACTCTAGGTCAATCAGATGAATACTTAGGTGAAGATAAGGAACGAGAAGGAAGTGTTAAAGAATCTTCGTCCCCTAGAATAGCTCCAAATGGAGGCATCACTTTTGACAACACAACATTTTCAAAAATTTCTTAATCAACATATCGACATCCTTAATGTGGCAGTCCGTATTGATAAAGGGGAAATTAGTGATGCTCAAGCAGTCTTAGAACAGGCGATTGATATGCAAACCAATCCTTTGTCTTTCATTGATCAAGAAAGTGATAAGGGTGGACCATCTAATGCGAATATGGTCACTATAGCCCAAGCCATGACCAAAAAATAGGTCACCCAACCTCCTAAGCAACCTGTTACTCAACCTAAAATCACTCCCGCACAAAAGAAAATTCCCTTCACTACTTCCTTCCTCCAAACAGTTGAGAAAAATGCTTTAAATAGACAAAAATCTAAAACAAAGCCAAATACAAACTTTCAACAATCTACAATACAACACAATCCAACTTCAAAACTCCTCCATAATATATTTCCTACCAATGTTCTACACAATAGTAACATGGCATCTAATCTGCATGTTCCTCCATCCTACGCCCATAACACTTATGGCAATGCCCCACAAAATCAATATGGGGGGCAAACTAGTAGTTTGGAAGCTATGGTGAAAAAATTGGCTTCACGTATGGACCAGATAGATCCCTACCGTCCCTCGTATAATTATCGAGAGATTTGTAGCCAACCATTGGATCCCATAGTGGTAGCTCAACCATACCCTAAACATTTTCCCATGCCCGTCCCGCCTATCTATAAAGGAACCGAAGATCCCATAGAACATCTTCGCATGTTTAGGATAGCATGTCATGACATATCGCATAACGACTTGCTATTACTAAAAATGTTCCCCAAAAGTTTAGGTGGAATGGCGTTAGAGTGGTATTATCAATTGCCCACTCATTCCTTAAGAAACTTTGAAGAAACAGCCGAGTCATTTGTTCATCAATTTAGTGCCTACATCGAGAGGCATGTAACTATTAAAGACCTATACAATTTAAAACAAGATAAAGACGAATGTTTTGCTGATTTCTTAGCAAGATGGAGACAATTGATAGGAAAACTGCACTTTGTGCTACCCTATAGGGAAATGTTAGACATTTTCATTAACAATTTACAAGAACAACTTTCTTATGAGCTTTCAATGACTACTTTGACTACCTTCGATCAAGCTATAGACTTAGCTCGAAGGGTAGAATATGCCCTCATTAGGAGAGGCCAACTTAGAAAGAAGGATGATGAGAAAACATCTAGAAATCAATATAAAAACAAACAAAGTTGTCGGTCATGGAGTCACTGACAGCGGAAATGTTGCTAATGTCAATGCAACAAAAACAACAGAAAAATTCATCTTGAAACCTCCCCGATAAGCCTCCTCGAGAGTTCACTAGATTAAACCAACCTTTATCAACTATTTTACCTCAACTTCTTGAAAGAGGTTTAATCCAATCGCCACTATCCAGGAACCCGACCCAAGCATACCCGGATATAGAGCCGATTTGCACCTGTGATTTTCATAGAGGTCCTGGACATTCTACCAACGCTTGTAAGAGATTGAAACATAAAATACAAGATTTGATTGACAATAATGAAATGGAATTGCAAGCCTTCCAACCTAAACAAAACCCTCCTAATAATACCCAAAAGACTGTTCCCCAAAATAAAAATCAGAATGCCAATCAAACTTTAGAAATATTTCAACACCCTTTACCAAGACATGGTAAAGAGGTAGCCAATCAAATTGAACATCACAATGTTCCCCCTCCTACCCGATATGTAGGAACCATTAGTGGGCAATTACACTGTTCAGGACTCTCACACATTCGACACAACCTTATCCCTGGTTACAACCAGGCTCTTACATAATTTTCAAACTTCTGATTCTAGCAATATAGAGTCAGATAGTGAGAGTGAAGTAGACACAATTCAATCGAATAGTTCTAAAAACGAATCAGATCCTATTCAACCTATCACGGATGCTAATGTTCCAGAAGAACCATTTCCCAGAAGAGTCACTACTCGACATTCTTCTAATGAAGTCCTTCCTTATGAAAAAGCCATAAACTCTCAACCAAGACCCTTTCAACGTCATCACTATAACATTGTAGGTACCATCGGAGTTGTCACTCGACAACAAGCTCAAAATCCCCAACAAGAACTAAACCAGAATGATGGATCAGCTCCATTTGTTCTGAAAAATCCTAATAAAGGAATTCATGCTCCTATTGTTCAAACTAAACCTCCTTACAGCATTAATGAGCAATTGTCTAATACCACCGCCAGAATCTCCCTTTTAGATTTATTAAGATCCTCCCCCACCCATAGGGATGAATTGATGCTTACTTTGAGCCAGATGATGGTACCTCAAAACATCCAACCCGAAGCTATGGCCAATACTATCATCATGCAAGAGATTGATTGTATTGACTTTCAGGATAAATATATCCCACAACACAGTTTACACAAGGATAATCCCTTGTATATTACAACTTTAATTGGGGATGTAGTCATCAAACGAGTCCTCGATTGATAATGGCTCATCTCTAAACATCTGCACCTTTGACTTCTACCAACGATTTGGTTTTAGAAGTGATGAAATGAAGAAGAATGATATGATTATCAAATCCTTTAATGACGAAACACAAGAAACGTGTGGAGTCATTACCCTCCCATTGCAAGTTGGTCCTAGAACCCTTGAGACAACTGTGTTCATTGTACATTGCCCAGCATCGTACAATATACTTTTGGGTCGCCCTTGGATTAACGCCATGTGAGCAGTACCATCAACCTTACACCAATGTGTTAAGTTTGAGTTTAAAAATTAGTTGGTCACTATTCATGGTGACCCTAGACCTTTTGATATGTGTGCATTGGCAGAACCAGTTGGAGTGCAATTTTGCCCAACTCTTTCATCCACATATCCTAGTTCTTCTTCATCTAAAACTGTGAAATATAAACCCATCATTTCATCTATTCCTCTTCCATTAACTTCATCTTCCCATATAGATCAACCACCTGCTAAACAAATCACTGTAGAACATCAAAAAGCTCTTAAAACTACAACCAATTCTTCAAGTTCTAATCCCATAAATTCAAAACCTTCAGACACATCTATCATACCTTCCACATCTCAAAACATAGGTAATAATCCTTCTACATCTTATGCCATTTCTGATGATCTTTTACCAGATTTATCTACAATCTTAATATCAAAAAAAATGAATGATTTCATGCAAGATTCAGACCTTTTAAATCAATTGCCGCCATCTCCTCGTACTTTGGGCCTCCCACAACCTATGGGAAGTACTTACCAAGTCGAGAGTTGCGCCTTCATGTACAAAGGATATGACTGGGGAAGAATCCCTCAAAATATCAAAACCCATCATGATGGATATGCTCGGTGCTATTTTACCAACGATTATATTAAAGCTAAACCCATGATGCTTAAAATGGGATATAAAGGGAAAGGCTTAGGACCTTTCCAAAATGGCATGAAAGAACCTTTCGAGGTAGAACCATGGCCTGCCCGATGTAGTGTGGGCCTATTACCTAGTAAGAGTCAACCCTTTCCTTTTGAGGATGATGATCATATCATATGCTATCAAGACTATTTGGATAGACATGTTGATTTACCTCTTAAAAATCCGTCATTTTCATGCAACATGCTATCCATAGCATACCCCGAAATGATTGCTCACCCCGATGAAGAGTTGGAAGGAGATATCTTCCATGATGTCTCGTTGAAGAGATGTTGTATAACGGGTTTTATTTTGATGGTTCTATACCAACCATAGCTCAACTTGAGGCCACCGACCCTCATAACGAATTATCTAAATTAACTTTACAAGAGTTACAAGAGTTGGGCGTTTCACCTGCCCCACCTAATTTTGAAAGAGATCTACACATGGAGGTAGAAAATGTCCTTAAAATTAATATTGAACTGAGGACAACCCTCACATAATCAACATTGGAGCAGAACTAAGTCAAGAAAAACAAGAACAATACATTGCATTTCTTAAAGGGTATGAAGATGTCTTCGCTTGGACATATGAAGATATGCCAGGTCTAGACCCTTCTGTAGTCATGCACCACCTAGTGGTCCATCCGGATGCTAAACCTGTTAAACAAAAACTTAGAAAAATGCATCCCAAAGTGGCTCTGCTAGTCAAAGGGGAGTTAGAAAAACTCTTGAATGTTATCTTCATACAAGCTATTGATTATGCTCGAATGGATCTCCAATGTAGTTCCAGACACCAAGAAAGAAGCCACCAAAGTTAGGGTTTGCACAGATTTCAGAGATATTAACGCTGCATGCCCTAAAGATGACTTTCCTCTTCCAAATATGGACCAAATTATTGATTTTACTACCGAAAGTGGGATGATGTCCTTAATGGATGGATTTTCTGGCTATAATCAGATCAGGATAGCTCCTGAAGACCAGGCTAAAACAACCTTCATTACCCCCTGGGGTACCTTTTGCTGGAAAGTGATGCCCTTTGGCCTAAAGAATTCCGGGGCAACTTATCAACGGGCCATGACCTACATCTTTCATGATATGATGCATGATATCCTACATGATTATGTAGATGATATTATAGCTCGCTCTCTTATTGAAGATCATCATTTAGACGATTTAAGAAAAGTTTTTAATCGATTACGAGAATATCTCATTCAATTAAATCCAGCAAAATGTATATTCAAAGTTAAATCCGGCAAGTTATTAGGGGTTTTAGTTTCTTTACGTGGTATCGAAATTGACCCTCTTAAAATTGCGGCTATCACTGATATGCCCACACCCACTAATATATCTGAATTACGAAGTTTACAAGGTAAACTTCAAGCTATCCGTCGCTTCATTGATAAGCTGGAGGACAAAACTGGTCCCTTTCTTAAACTCCTTAAGAAGGACGTCCCCTTTAATTGGGATACAGAATGTAGAGAAGCTTTTGAACTTCTCAAGCAATATATCCTTAACCCTCCGATGCTTTCACCGCCTAAATCTGATCACCCATTTCTTTTATATATTTCTGCTTCAGATTCTGCCTTAGGAGCTATGTTAGCTCAGCTTGATGATGAAAAACGAGAACGCGCTAATTATTATATTAGCCAAACTTTCGTCAGTTATGAAACTCGCTATACAGCATTAGAAAAGTTATGTCTAGCAGTCGTGTTTGCTATGCAAAAATTACGACATTACATGCTTAGCCAAAAAACGTATGTCATTGCCAAATATGATCCTTTAAGATATCTCATGAGTCGACCTTATTTATCGGGTCGCATGGCCAAGTGGGTTCTTGCTCTAAGCGAGTTTGATCTCACCTTCATAGGACAAAAGTCTATTAAGGGTCAAATCATAGCAGATCAATTAGTTGTTGCACCCTTAGAGTCTACTCATCCCCTCATTATCGAGTTTCCTGATGAATGCCTTCAATTAGAGGCAGACCTTGTTGAACAATGGTCCTTATACTTTGATGGAGCCCGATGCATGAGTGGGGCTGGTGCGGGTATTATTTTAATATCTCTACAAAAACATCTTATTCCTCTGTCCTTCAAACTAACCTTTGCTTGCACCAACAATATCGCTGAGTATGAAGCTCTAATCCTTGGATTACGAGCTGCTTTAGCGCTTAAAATTAAAAACCTCTTAGTTTTTGGGGATTCCCAATTGGTTATAAACCAAATTAATGAAGTTTATCAAACCAGAGATGATAAAATTTGCCCATATAAGGCCTATGTTTTACAACTAATGGCCTTGTTTGATCAAGTTACCTTGGAAGCCATTCCTCGAACTAGCAACCGTGCAGCCGACGCCATGGCCGCCGCTGCATCTCTCTTGCCCTTGGAGTTAGACGATGAATATGCCACTATCATCATTCGTCGACTCCAGGAACCCACTTCACATAAGTCATGCTTAGAGCCTTTGGATGTGTTTCTAATCAAGGAAACCACTCCTGAACTCTGGTATATGAGACATATTTGATTTCCTCCAAAATGGGACTTTCCCTACTAATTCTAATCGCAACCAGCGTCGATTATTATGTCGACGAGCAAGTCGATTTGTAATCATTGGCAATACATTATATAGGAGATCTTTTGAAGGTATCCTATTAAGATGTCTAAATTTAGAAGAGTCTAAATCAGCCTTAAGTGAAGCCCACGATGGATCTTGTGGAGGAAACTTTAGTGGTAGCGTCATTGCTAAAAAGCTCCTTCGGATAGGATACTTTTGGCATACCATGGAAACGGATGCACATGAATATGTGCACCATTACGACAAGTGTCAAAAACATGCTGACCTTGTCCATGTGCCTGCACAAGAGCTGCAGGCTATTTCTTCTCCTTGGCCCTTTTCTAAATGGGGCTTGGATATTATTGGTAAAATTAACCCTGTGTCTTCTGATGGACATAAGTTCATCATAACCGCCACTGAGTATTTCACAAAGTGGGTCGAAGCTATGCTTTTAGCTTCCTGCACTGGTTCACAAGTCTCTAAATTTATTTTTAATCAAATCATCTGCAGGTTCAAAATTCTTGCAAATCTCATCTCTGACAATGGAACTCCATTCAAAAATAAAGATGTTAAAAAATTATGTCAAAAATATAAGATTCAACATCGCTGGTCTACTCCCTATTATCCTCAGGGTAATGGTCAAGTAGAAGCTTCTAACAAAACTCTAATCAAAATTCTCAAAAGACTAGTCAATAAAATTGGCCGTGACTGGCATATTCAATTATATCTAGCCCTGTGGGCTTATCGAACTAGTTTTCGAACCCCCACAGGCACTTCACCATTTGTTTTGGTATATGGTGCTCGAAGCGTTTTTCCATTTGAATTAGAAGTTCCTTCTTTGGCTCGCTACTTCAAGACACCGAAGTAGGAGATGAATATCGCTTACCTGGCGACTCAGTCAGCTGGAACTCCTAGACGAAAAATGCATCAATGCTTTAGAGCATCTCCGTGCATACCAAAACAAGCTTAAAAGAGCATATAATAAGAAAGTTCGTCATCGATCCTTTGAGATTGGCGATCTTGTTCTAAAAGAAAATAAAAAAAATACAAATGCAACCAAAGAACTGAAAGGTAAATTTGAGCCCAACTAGATTGGACCATACATCATTACCGCAAAATTTGAATCAAGAGCATATAAATTATCTACCTTAGATGGTAAAGAACTTAAAGAACCCATGAATATTTTACATCTCAAACGTTATTATGCATAAATTTGATTATTTCATCCATGTATATATTTGTTCAAAATCATTCAAAAACCCTCAAAAACATTCATAAAATCTTCAAAAATATTTATCGCATTTATTTTGTAAAGTTTCTTTTGCTTTAAAACAAAAATCAACATAAAAATCCAAAAACAGCTATATGCTTGACTCTTTCGAAACCAAAATAATATACAGAATAAAGAGAGAGTCAAAATTCTCAAAACTTTCTCAAAATCATTATTTTCTTACAATTATTGCAGTTATATGTTTCAACTTATTTTGGATAAAACTAGCATTTATTTGGCATCCCTCACTTGCACACTCACAACAATAAATATCTTTCTTTTATCTGGCATGATTACTAATCTCTCTTATATCAAAGTTCAAAAATTTCAATTAAATAAAGATTGAGCATAGAGAATTGATCTTGTTATTTACCTAAACCAAGCACATCTTTCCACAATAAAATGATTATATTTGTAATTTCCATGTTTTGCTACATAGTAGAACTGATGTCTTGAGTGAAAAGTTTCCCTTTCTGTCCTATCATGCACATGGTCTAGAATCTTTGAGAATTGTCAAAAGGACAAGCTCACCCCTACCCAGAATAAAAATCCCTTGCTCTACAGCTAATCCGAGCAAGTATCCCTAGAAAAAGAAAAAGAAAAGAAAAGTTCAAGAAAAAGAAAAGAGAAAAGAAAAATGTTATTCTATATCATTCCAGCAATATTTCAAGCACTATCTCAAAAATCAAGCAAAAGAAAAATAAGCAAAGTTCAAAAGAAAGCAATAAAGCAATAAAATCCCTTTCCCTACCCTTTGAAAAAAAAAAAAAAAAAAAAAAGGGTTGATGAGCTTGAATCCCTGGAATTCTCAATTATTCAAAAACTGTGAGGTAAGCCCCATAACAGGTGGTTTGTGCCCAACCCGCTTGGCCTTGGGTAACTCCTAGCGTGGCGATATGTCTGTCACATTAGCGACCTTCTTTTTTACAGACCTATGTCTCGCTTATGGATTAGCTAGCTCTTGATAATCCGATCTACATAGTAGCCTAGTATGGTTATATGCATCTACATCATGGTTAATGAACACTTAGTTGGTTTATTCAAATCACTTGTATCATAGTATCTTGCTCAAAACTGGTAACTGAACCATACAATTGCACACACATTTGTGTTTGAGAGATTTTGTCTATCATTATGATAAATAAATATTGGCAATGAATTCACTTATGCACATGGGATTCCTTATAAATCTGATTTTTTAAAAATACTTTGAAATATTATTTTTGCAACTTGTTTGGAATAATCAAGTACAATTATTTACCACAAAGACAACTATATAATAGAAGAAATCAAAAATTTCAATTAAAACATATCATATATATCTTATCGACTTTCGCGACGATGGTATAATTCCAAAACCAAAATTGGAGTTTTATGCTTAGCGCAAGCCCTCATTTTCATATTTTCTGTTCATTAAAAATCAACCATGCAATAAAACTATTTTCTTTGATTTTCACGATGATGGTATAAGTCTATACCTACATATTCTATACCTAGCGAAAACCATTGTAACAATATTTTCTCCAATTTATCAAAATTCATAAAAACCATATGACTTCATTCTATTACACAAATTATGCTTTTCAAAAGCAAACACATTTTTATTATTTCATATCATTATGTCAACCTTTGCATTTTGCAATGATGGTATAATTCTTAAGGAATTATTCAAAAAATTTATCACACTTAGGAATTTATGCCTAGCAAAAATTATTTTACAATATTTCATGCATAATATTTTTATGGAAATCTGAAAGCAAACCATCATCATCATCATTTGCATCATCACAACAAAGTATTAAGACAGTCTCTTAAGCACTCTTTTCTTTTAACAATATTTCTATCCTGGGATTAGCTTCACGACCGAGTGAGTAGCGACTCCATGAAATGGTCTATAATAGCGACAATGTCCTTTGAAATTATTGTTAGAAATATCTTTTTATTTTATCACATTTCATTACAACCAATCAATTTGTTACATCAGATTATTTCATTTAAAATATTTATAGCATGACATCCAAGTTATAATATTTTCCAAAACGACATAATTACATGAATCATCAATAAAATCATTACATCAATCAACTCAATCAATCAATCAAACATAAAAATCATCATAAGCATCACATAAGACAAGTCATATGATCAAAAAATATCTCATCTATATATATCAACAGAATATATACATCATTAAAACTAGATTGGTATGCCACAATCTGTACCTCGGCATACTCAATCCTCTATCAATACAAGTATAATACAATCTCAGTGGCAATATCCCACCCTCTAGCCTCGAGAGCCTCTAGAGCTCTCGGCCTCATCTCCTCCCCCGCCCTACGGAGGACGAGGTGGTCCCATCGCAGTATGTGTGGTACTACGAGTCCTCGTCATCGATCGGGATGAGCTCCTCGTCGACCCCTGTCCTGATAGGATCTGGTATGGCAGGTGGCAGCTGTACTCTCTGGCCCTCTGGCATCGCCTGGTAGTATATCGCCTGATAGAATGTGATCTAAGAAATCGACTGTAGCAGCTCCTAAGTGCTTACCCCTCCGCATCGTGCCCTAAGATGAGCATTCTCGTCTCGTAGCTACGACACATCAGCCTGGTGTTGTGCAGCTGCATCCTGTAACGTCTGCACCTGAGCTCGTAGACGATCTCTCTCTGCCCGAAGAGTAGCCATCTCACTACTCTCTCCAATGTCCACACCCTTGCCCTTATCAGGCGATGGTGGCCTCTATGGAGATGGGGGTCTCGCCTCCCTCCTCTCCCTCTCCTCCTCTGTCGCGGCCTCTCCTGTGCCTGTGGCCTCCTCTGCTCTACTCTGCCATGACCTCGGGCTGCCTCTACCGCTTCCTGGTGCCACCTCCCTATCCGACGCACAACTGCATGGATCGGTCCCTATGCCCTCGTCATCCGAGGAGGGCGGATGCCTGTGTACCAGGCATCATAGCCATCGGCTACTCCTGCGTCATCCCCATCCACTGGCTGGATGGGGGCATCGTCTCGCGTCCCGGCTCCGTAAGCGCTGCATGTCGGGAGCCCCGCTAACCGTGGTGTTATCTCGGACAGTCCGAGAAAACTCATAATCCTTGAGAGATGGGATCCCCTACTGTAGACCGAACTATCGCAAAACTCAGTCATAGCGGTGGAGCTCCACATCTCCCCTCTCCATCCATAGCCAGTAGACTTGCCTGATGTGAGCCAGCTCCTATGCGTCCTCTGCCCACCCTAGATGCTGCCTCCACGGCCTCCAGGTGATCTGGTCTGGGACCAAGTCATCCAGTAGTCTCCGGGACACCAACAGGTCGATCTGTCACTGTGCCCCTCTCCGAAGCCACCAGTAGAAGACTCGGGGCCTCTCCCCATCAACCCCTATCATTGGAAGCCCTACCGGCCTCCGCACCGCAATGTGCTCCCAGCACCAAACCTGTAGGAGCGATATCATAACCAGACATCAGTCACCCTTGTATACGACCCCATGCAGGATCCTATACAATCGGCATAGAACAAAGCTGCCCCAAGCAAATCTGTAGCCATGGTCGTGCATGTCGCAGATCACATCTGCCAGCATCCATGGTACCCTGCAACCGCTCTGGTGGCACAGCAGAAGTCCACCAACCACCCCAGCAAAAACTCGTGTCAGTGTAGATGCCCCAGGCATCTGGTGAAGTGCCTCGATGTTCACTCTGCCCTTCTCCAGGGCAAATCTCGAGTCACCGCAGAGTCATCCCATCACGTGGCCCTGATTGGCCATAGGTGTGATCATCCTCCCTTGTATGGGGATTCTAAGAATCCTCCATACATCCTCTAGTGTGGGAGTCATCTCCCCTGTCGGTAACAAAAAACATGAAGAGCCCGTGTACCACCTCTCTGCTAGGGCCATCAGTAGCCCCATGTCTGTAGATACTTGTGGCATATTTGCCACATGTAGTAAGCCGGCCTGTGCCAGCTGATCTCGCTCTGCCTATGTCAGAGCGGCCAAGTCATCTCTTAATCCTCCATATTTCCACTCCCTGCTCTTTAGTAATCCTCTCTGCAAGCATAAACAACCAAAACAACAAACAATCATTAATAACAATTTTAGCAATCAATAATGCAACTTAAAGATCAAAATTTTGCAACTGATGATATCGCCCATTATTAGCCGATATCGTCCAAAATTTGAGCAAAATCGTCCCCAATTTCGCGTGTCGAAATCGTCTTTAATTTGACGAAATCGTCCCTTTTTCGCCGATTTCGCCCTTGGGCGAAATTGACGAACTTGAGACAATTTCGTCGAACTAAGGATGATTTCGTCCGGACAACGTCGATGGCCAAAAATGGCCGCGATGCTCAAAATTCACCTAAAAATCCATCTAAAAAGCATGTAAAATCAAATTAAATCAATTCTAGATCAGTTTAAACCCTTACCCATAGACCGCGACGGACCTATGCGGATATGTGCGCTGTCTCTACCATTTTTTCTCCAGAGCTCTCAAAACAGTAAAATGAACAGTAACAAATGAATTAGGGTTTTACCCTATTTTTCTTAATTTTATTCAACAAATAATTTTTTGCTTTTTCGCGTTTTTACCTCAAACGTTCGATTTGGGTAAAAACACGGAGGGGGCACCATAGTAAGCTATCGTACGATTCGACCAAGAATCGTCGCCTAAAAATGGGAATAATTTTTTGCTTTCTCGTAGATCGAGAAGAACTCATCTTTAACTCATTTTCTTCGGAAAATTCGCTAAAGAGGGGGCAAAATGTAGCACCCTAAAATTGGCGAGAGAAAATTGGAATAATTACATTCACATTAGTAAATAAATTTAAATTCAAATTTAACCTCCCAAACCGCCCGTTAACCGCCGAGAAACCCGTTTCCTCCTTTTTCGCGCCATTTTTAGCAGTTGTTTTGACCGTTTGACGATATCGTCTCCGATCAGACGATATCGCCCTAGATTTGACGATTTCGTCTGGACTAGAACGTCCAGACGATTTTGTCGTAAAACTAAATTTGCATAGTTGGAATCCGTTCCAACGGGTCTCC